>CM065483.1:36661956-36721956 GCA_032873175.1 Leptopilina drosophilae | reverse complement strand
AATTACAATAATATCAAATTGTGGAAAAAAAAGAATTAGTTTAAATTAATATTCTTCAATATGCAGAATATATGAGATGATTATTCCCGACTGTGACGGAAGGCCTAAATTCACGTAATTCTCCACTAGGGAAAAACACTATACGTAACTCTTTGAATATAAGAAACTAGATAATAGCGCCAGTATTCAAATTCAATTTCAATTTAAAAATGAAATATTTATATAAAACTTAAATCTACGCATTTATTTGTCTATTTCCATAAAGAATTTTATTTCATGCAAAAAATATGAGAAACGAAATTGAATAGTTTCTATACATGTGCTGCTCTTCAAAAAAAGGAATAATAGTTAAAATTACAGATGTTAAAATAATCTGCGAAAAAGGGAAATGTCACGTAGGATACAAAAAATTAGAGTCGAGGAAAATAGAGTTTATTACTATAAAAAAATAGTCTTTTGAAAAACACATATTTCCAAACTTCGAAACTTTTGGGAAAACTCAACCATGTGGTGGCAATAAAAAAAGGGACCGTGGGACTCGGGCCTTACTCGAGTCCCCGCTTTATAAAAAAAGGAGTTATTGTATCCTCCGGAAAAACCTATGACTCATCAGCCAAAAAAATAGGGAAATGGATTTTCTATTTGACTATAATCTAAATTTGATACGAAACTTTATATCTTAATTATATGTACGACGTTAAAAATCTATGTAAAATAACACTTATAAATTGATTAGATTTCTATAATTAATTGATATCTTAATAATGACTCAATGTCATCATCATGTTATGTAAATAGTAATAATGATTCAATTCAATTAATACTCTAAACGAATTTATCGAAGATCGATTATTAAATATTCCTCAGGTGTCTCTTATTAAGTAAATTGATTTCTAATTAAATATTATGTATTTGTTATTGAAAAAATTATAAATCATAAGGTTATAACCTTATGAATAATGATAAATCATAAATAATATAAGACCGAAAATAATGTTATTAGGATAAAATAACCTTACTGAACAATAATATTCACGGAACAAATATAAATTGTTCATAAACGCAGTTCATTGTTAATGTAAATCTTAAATAATTAATGAATGGTATGTGTGTATAACTTGTAAAATAACGCTTCGTTAGGGTTGTATTGGTCACAGGGAGGCTCAAAGGAAGGGGTAGCTATCCCCTCTACTCAACGCACGCAGGGTCCTATGGGGACCCATGGACTACAGCATCTCATCTCGGCAGATATCTCCGAGCTCTCTTACCGATTACTTGTTGTAATCTCACGGCTTCAAATTGTAACCTTTTCCATCATTCTTATTGATTAAAGTAATAAGTTAAAAGTATTTCTAGTTGTTATCATTTAAAATATTATTTGAATCTCCCGCCTATTTACAGGGTACACTTTAAGGAGCATTCAGACCTCTGCAGACTGCCTGCCTGTGCAGCCAGAAGATTGTTCACACCTCACTTTTCTCGTTGAAAAATGAGGGAAGATTTAAATATCTATTAAAATTCAAATCTTCCCGCATTTTTCAACGGGAAAAGTGAGGTGTGAACAATCTTCTGGCTGCACAGGCAGGCAGTCTGCAGAGGTCTGAATGCTCCTTTAAGGCGCACTCACAGCTAGTAGGCAGCAATACAAATTTGAATTTACTGTCTCTTTCACTCTTATGGACTTTCTCTCTTACTCCAATTACTGCCTGCGCAGGCAGGCAGAGCTGTGAGTGCTCCATTAGTGTTCTAGCAGTTTAAGGGGGGAAACTCGTGTAAAATTGAATTTTTTTACACGTTTTTTTTTGCTTCAAAAATTAGTTTACCATCTGTAGAATATGATCCTACATTGTTAATCCAAAATTCGAAATATAAATGTCGCTATAGCATACATAAGTGTAAAACCTCAAATGCTTCGAAACGCATTTCAAACGATGCGCGCGAGATCGCTCTATTTTTTTGCTTCTTTGGCAGTAAAATATTATGAATTGTCAATAGAATGTAAGTGATAGTAAAGAAAAGGAAGGCATATTATATGGTCCTGGTATAGCCGACTGAGCGTTAAAATCTGTAAGTCCCTTTAAACACTACTTTTTTGTAACAAAAACTTTAAACGCGTTTTTCTCAAAACATGTTTTTTCGCGCTCTGTGCAATGTAGCTCAGCCAATTTTCAACTGATTTTCATGAAACTTACCAGAAATCTTCTTTAACTTACTAGCTATGACTTGACGAGCTGCTTTTTTTAAAAAAAAATTTTTAAACATTGTTATTTTTAATTATTTATATAAAAATATGTGATTTTTTTTTCAAAAAGGTCCCAAATTTTCAATTATTTTTTTTTTCAATTATCTCATCGTCAACTACAGCGTATTTGTGTATTTTAACGATTAAAATTTGGTTTTTTGATTTTAGTTGAGATTTGAGACCTGTAGGTTGCACAGCGATAAACCAAAGATTTAACTTCAAGCGCCTGTAACGCCGCCATTTTGAAATATTTTTAATGGAAAAAAATAATTTAAAAAGCTTATATCGTATACTTTAAGATGTGCTTTATATAAATTCAATAAACTTTACCAAATTTGTGTAAAAAATTCTTGAAAAAACGTGCGTTTACACGAGTTTCCCCCCTTAATTCCCCAAACCTTTAATTATTCTGAAAATCCCTATATTATCGTACATGGGACGTGACAATTAATAATTATGAAAAATAGTCATTCGAAAAAACAAAATTTATGTCAAAGAATTTTTCGACATATTAAAAATTATATTAAAAAACAATTCGACTATTTAAATATTAGGATAAAAAATAATTCGATAAATTAAAAATTATGTTAAATGAAATTTCGAAATTTGAAAATTATGCGAAATGAAGTTTCGATGATAAAAATTTCCATGTTTTGTATATTAGGAAATTGAAATTTGGGGAATAATCATGCGCCCCGCTGCCTGCGCAGGCAGGAGCAACGAGAGTAATGGAGAGTCCACAATAGGTGCAAAAGGAGACGCATGATTTTCCTCTAATCACCAAGTAGTCGAATGTTCAAATGGTCGAATACCAAATCGTCGAATCGTCATTTGATCGAATGCTTAAAACGTCGAATTGTCAACAAGTCGAATGCTAAAAACATCGAATCGTCAAATGGTCGAATGTTCAAAACGTCGAATCGTCAAATGGTCGAATGCTAAAAACGTCGAATTCTCAAATGATCGAATGCTAAACACATCGAATTCTCAAATGATCGAATGCTAAAAATATCGAATCAGCAAATGGTCGAATGTTCAAAACGTCGAATGGTCATTTCGTCGAATGCTCAAAAAGTCGAATTGTCAACTGGTCGAATGCTAAAAACATCGAATCGGCAAATGGTCGAATGTTCAAAACGTCAAATCGTCATTTCGTCGAATGCTCATAACGTCGAATCGTCATTTCGTCGAATCCTCATAACGTCGAATCGTCAAATGGTCGAATGCTCAAAACGTCGAATCGTCAAAAAGTCGAAAAATTTGTTTGATGTAAGTTAACATTAATTTAAACCAAGCAAATTTTTTGACTTTTTGACGATTCGACGTTTTGAGCATTCGACGAAATGACCATTCGACGTTTTGAACATTCGACCATTTGCTGATTCGATGTTTTTAGCATTCGATCATTTGAGAATTCGACGTTTTTAGCATTCGACCATTTGACGATTCGACGTTTTGAACATTCGACCATTTGACGATTCGATGTTTTTAGCATTCGACCAGTTGACAATTCGACGTTTTGAGCATTCGACCATTTGACGATTCGACGTTTTGAACATTCGACCATTTGACGATTCGATGTTTTTAGCATTCGACCAGTTGACAATTCGACGTTTTGAGCATTCGACGAAATGACCATTCGACGTTTTGAACATTCGACCATTTGCTGATTCGATGTTTTTAGCATTCGATCATTTGAGAATTCGACGTTTTAAGCATTCGACAAAATGACGATTCGACCATTTGAACATTCGACCACTTGGCGATTAGGGGAAAATCATGCGTCTCGCAAAAGGCAAGATAAAAGTGCAAGTGCGAACCAATGCTAAAGATAGAATCTTTAACGCCAACGCAGAATAGAATCTTTAACCGGAACCGCAATCGTAACCCTAACCGTAAGAATGAGTTAAAGAAGGATAAACAATATGTGACGTGCCGCGACAAAAGGGACCTTAGCTGTTTTTGACAGAACTAAAATTAGAAGTATAAATAAATAAAAATGACCAATTTTCTTTACAAACTATTAATATTTAATTCATTGTTATGTGGAATATTTTCAGAAAAATATGCTTTGGATGTTAAATAATCAATAATAAATTTTTAATGAAGTTAAAAGTACTCTAAACATAACCTAAAATTCTAAGCAGCTAAGGTGAAAGGTCCCTTTTGTCGCGAGACGCGACACGTCACATATACCTTACTTGACAGTTTCGTACTCTGCTCTCACTCTCCGTATATAGGCCAGTCGTTGGGTGGAAAAAGTCCACAAAAATGCAATCTGAAATGTTTTTGCAGTTTATTGTAGTTTGGAGGCCCCACATAGGAGCCCCACAGTTTGCTCTCGATTATCAGTTGCGAAAAATAGTGTAAACAATCGTCAAAGTTTGCAAAACGTGGTTTTTCGATGACCGACGATTCGGGTTACATTTTAGAGGAAGAATTTGTTAAAGAAAGTTGTAGAGTTTGGAAATAGCTTTCCCATCACTGGTCATACGTTAAAAAATATTAATTAGTTTAGTTGCAAATGAATTTAAACCATTAAAAATAGCACTTTTTTGATTGTTTAATTACTTTGTTAATAATTATCGACTTTGTTTATAATTCACCAGGACTATTCTTCTTGCGAAGCTGAATAAATCCAAAAAAAAATTCAACTCGATCGGACAAATAGTTTATGCGTAATTCCATTTGTTAACTAAAAACATGTAATTTTTCAACGGAATTTCTACACTTTTGGACCTACGAATTTTATTTTTTAAAGTACACTTGAGGAGTCAAACTTTCATCCCACTTAAATGGAAATTCGATATTTTTTATTTAAATGCATAATAATGGATGTTAAAAAAGGGTACGTTTTTTTAGTCATAAACAAATGGAATAACTCAGCCAATTTTCACTTTATCGATTTGGTCTAAAGGGCATTAAATTTCATTTGTTATCACAAATCTTTTTCAAAAAAAAAATCCGACTTAGGTTCAAGGGTGGGTGAGTTAGTTTTTTTATTTTAAAAATTTCCTGACTAGTTAATTATTAATATTTTTAAATGAAATTTGCACCACGTACAGTTTAATACATGTATTTTATGAAAACAAATTGATTGTTATATTTTATGCTTTTATTTTTCATTTATATCAAGTAAAAATACATATATAGTTTTTTTAACTCTTGGACGGCGGAATGGGGGCTCTCAGTGGCGCGTGGTTTTCGACGTTACAACTCAAATCAGCCGTTCAAATTTACAAAAATGGTTATATCTTCGTTAATTATTTACCGATTTTAATTTTTCTTTTTTTAATTTGATGTATTTTTTTATGCTGAATCCGAGAATGATTTTATATTTTTTCAAAATACAATATTTTTTGTAATAATAAAAAAAAATTTTTTTAACAATTATTGTTATTTATCACATTTAACAAAAAATTCTTTTTGTACATATTATTCCATTGAGTTTAAAATAATATTAAAAGAAAAACAATTGTTAAATGATTATATATAAGCTAGTAGCATCACGTGCACACATGCACGCCGGTTTTATTCGCAAAATGTACAAAGATGATGATGCTACAGACTTATATGATTATAATTTGAATTTATTTTTGAGATAATATAACTTTCATTTCAATGGAATAATATGTACAAAAAGAATTTTTTGTTAAATGTGATAAATAACAATAATCATTTGTTGTTAAAAAAATTTTTTTTATTATTACAAAAAATATTGTATTTTGAAAAAATATAAAATCATTCTCGGATTCAGCATAAAAAAATACATCAAATTAAAAAAAGAAAAATTAAAATGGTAAATAATTAACGAAGATATAACCATTTTTGTAAATTTGAACGGCTGATTTGAGTTGTAACGTCGAAAACCACGCGCCACTGAGTTCCCCCACTCCGCCGTCCAAGAGTTAAAAAAACTATATATGTATTTTTACTTGATATAAATGAAAAATAAAAGAATAAAATATAACAATCAATTTGTTTTAATAAAATACATGTATTAAACTGTAGGTGGTGCAAATTTCATTAAAAAATATTAATTATTAACTAGTCAGAAATTTTTTGAAAATAAAAAACTAACTCCCCCCCCCTTAAAGCTAAGTCGGATTTTTTTTGGAAAAGATTTGTGATAACAAATGAAATTTAATGCCCTTTAGACCAAATCGATAAAGTGAAAATTGGCTGAGTTATTCCATTTGTTTATGACTAAAAAACGTACCCTTTTTTAACATCCATTATTATGCATTTAAATAAAAAATATCGAATTTCCATTTAAGTGGGATGAAAGTTTGACTTCTCAAGTGTACTTTAAAAAATAAAAAAATGAAATTCGTAGGTCCAAAAGTGTAGAAATTCCGTTAAAAAATTACATGTTTTTAGTTAACAAATGGAATTATGCATAAACTATTTGTCCGATCGAGTTGAATTTTTTTTTGGATTTATTCAGCTTCGAAAGAAGAATAGTCCTGGTGAATTATAAACAAAGTCGATAATTATTAACAAAGTAATTAAACAATCAAAAAAGTGCTATTTTTAATGGTTTAAATTCATTTGCAACTAAACTAATTAATATTTTTTAACGTATGACCAGTCATGGGAAAGCTATTTCCAAACTCTACAACTTTCAATAATAAATTTTTCCTCTAAAATGTAACCCGAATCGTCGGTCATCGAAAAACCACGTTTTGCAAACTTTGACGATTGTTTACACTATTTTTCGCAACTGATAATCGAGAGCAAACTGTGGGGCTCCTATGTGGAGCCTCCAAACTACAATAAACTGCAAAAACATTTCAGGTTGCATTTTTGTGCACTTTTTCGACCCAACGACTGGCCTAATATCTCTTTGGAGCGAAAAAGCAGATCACGAAAATGTCGAGTTAGAGTTGTAGCCAATCAAAATCCACAATTCCCCTAATCCAACCAATCATGTTTCGTAGTTTCAGAGCGCTCAGGGAGAGAATGTCGGAAACACCCCAGGTGTGCTTAGGCCTTTATGCTGTCAAAATTTCTAACCTCACGAACGTATAAATAATTATATACATATATGTAATTATTATTATATTTATGCATACAAATCCTTAAAATCTAATTATTGATCTTATGCAAATATGTAAATCGTTTGTTTATTTAATTATTTATTTTATGTAATTAAAACCAAAATTCCTGCTATAAAGTTTGAAGACTAAATAATTTTAATTGATGTCACATGAAATAAAAATTGAAGTAATTTTCCATTCTGCATGCTTTATTTTCACTCGAATTAACAAACGTCTCATTTCGAATTAATAAGATCTCTACAATTTAATTTTTCTTTTTTTGTAGGTTAAACAAAAAACATACAAATGACAACTATAATCGAATCGGGAATACAATTGTTAGCAAGGCTCGCAGATAATTCAAAAAATCCTCTTAAAGGATTGGACGATTCACTGTTTCCAGACGGTTTGGGAAATAAAGACACCATCGAAATAAATGGAGATCCAGGAAGCGGCAAATCTCATCTTCTAGCACAATTAATTGGAACTTGCATTTTGCCGCCGGAATACAATGGTTTTGGCATAAATGTCCTGCTTATTAACGCAGATAATCGGTTTCCAATAAGAAAACTCTCAAAAATAATGACAAATTTGTTGAAAATTTCATTAATTCAGAAATTCGAATCGTGGGATTATACAAAAGTGGATAATATTGTCAAGTTGTCATTAAAAAATCTTATGATTGTCAATTGTCTTGAATATTATCAATTCAATTGCAATTTATTTTCATTGCCATCAATTTTAGGTTCCAATAATAGAATAGGAATTGTTGCTGTGGACAGTATATCTGCATTTTATTGGCAAGATCGTCAAGTAAACAGAATTGAACAGTTTTCACTGAGTTCGTACGTGTCGTTTGTATTAAAAAAAATTCAACGATCTACCGCTCAGTATAAGGTGAAAATCATTTTTACAAAACCAGCTGATTGTGAATCTTTAAAAATTCGCCCTCTCTCAGAAAAAGCAACAATTTGCGTGAGAACCTTTGGAAAAGTAAATCACAGGATTGGCCTTTCTAAGGATGTCAACTCGACTCACGGAATATGTAAAGTTCAATCAGCTAAAGGCTCTAAAACCATTAATTATGAAATAACAGATGATGGCATCAAATGGTTAGATACTGCTCATTCATAACTATTATGGGGAATTTTAATGCGACTTATTTTTCAATCGTCAATTTCTTTAAAATATAAATACATAATGTACACATATTTCAAATTCATCTAAATGTAATAATTTTGCATGTTTATACTTTTCTAAAAAATGTTTGACAATTAAGTTTACATAAATTAATTATTCAAATCAAACAAAAATGGATTATTTTTTGTTTTCAAAATTGAACCGCCGGATCGTAGAAAAGCATACGCGCGAACACACGGCCAGTCAGTTGTCTCCTGGAGATAAAATTTTGAAGTTGTTCAAAATCAATTTTAATATATTGTTTCTTGTACAGATAAGTATTTCAAGGCGCATCTTTTTTCACTTAACATTTTTTTCTATAATTTTTCGTTTTCACGTAAATTGCTAAAAACGTAATTTTTTATGTTGAGAAATTTTGACTTCAACTCCCCGTGTGGAGAAGTGAGGTGGGTCCCAGGTGGGCTTTCCAGGTTCTAGATGGTACCCAGCAAGAATAGCCCAGGTGGGCGATTCCTTAGCTTGTAACGGTGAATCCAGCCACAGCCCACTTAGGAAAAACCTAGCTAGGGCTAAGTTGGGCAACCCTGTTAATGCCTATAGATTTAGTTTTAATTATAATTAATGAATACTTTGTGTATTAATGACAAAGAAGTCAAATTATAAATAAATAACATTATTGTTTAATGATTTTTACTTTTTTAAATTAAATTGTGACCAAAAGCAAATCCATAATAACGTTAGCATATATTTTGAAATCAATATATATCCTTTTATTTATAAATTAATAATTTATAAAAAAATTAGACTTTTGTTAGTTAAATTATTTAAAGTCATACATGATTATTAAAGTTCATACTTATACTTGGACAATGCAGAAAAATCAGAATAGTAAATCTACGAAACAAATAAAATTTAACTCACGCGGGAATCGAACCTACGACCTACAGACTAACACCCTAACCACTTTTTTTAAACATGTTTATTAATCAATTTGTACATTATATTTTACAAAGGCGCTTATAACAAACAATAAACAAGAAGCACGTAATTATCACAGTCATATTTTATATTTCACAACGGCCTACTTTTTCCGGCACTAGTCGGAGTAATACATTTTGCTTTCTTTTTCATACATCATTTCAAACATCCTTTTCATTCATCAATTATGTATATCTATCCATACTACAGTCTTTTTTAAAAAAATTTGATTAGAACACTGGTTAAAAAAAATAGGATCCAACGAATGGTGACCACAAAAGCATACCAGTCTGCATTTTCCTAATTCAGTTTGATTTTTAATAAAAAAAAAAGAAAAAATATTTATAAAGTTTCGAAAACTTTAATTACACTTTTATTTGTCAACCACTAATACTTTTATATATTAAATCTTTTTTTGCATGTTTTGTCTCCATTATACATTGATGTGGAGAAATGTGATGGGGCTGATTTGTTGCGATCCAGGAAACAAAAACCTATTCGCTTGTTTTCAATCGGTCAAAAGCTCTCGTGAATCCGCATTCTTAAAAGGCGAAGGCAGATTAAATCTGATTATTTGCACTACTTATTGAATAGGACGTCAGTAATTTGAATCGGGATAACAAACTTTTTATTATCCAATTCACAATGTGACATGAATCGGAGGTGGCGTCGAATGAAAATAGTACGATAAAAATATGTTTACAGATAATAATTACATTATTTTTCAAAATAAATTAACGAATGATAATCATTTTTAAAATAACGTTTTATTAAATGAATCAGTTTGTGCAGAAACCGCACAAGTCCAAAAGTAAATTATTTATTTATACCATATATTAATTAAAAAGAAAATTAATCATACTTCATTTTTTAACTTATAGGTTAGTAGAATATAATGGAAAAGGCAAAATTAAAAAAGAATCTCGCATTTAAAAGAAAAACAGTTTTTATTGATTCCTGAACAATTTCGATTTATGGACTTGTGCGGTTTCTGCACAAACTGCTTCAAATATTTACAAGAAAAATATGAAAATTATTATGAAATCGAAAACTTTTTCGCACTAATATACAAACGCACTAATATTCAACGAATCAAAATCTTTAAATATTTTATTAAGCTGGCTTAATTTTCACAAACCTAAGTACTCGATAACATAATTGTCCACTATTCCACATTATTTATTATAATATTAACCGTATTACAAAAAACGCCACAAACCGAAGCCACATGGAACGCATTGATATAATATAAAGAGAGACGCATCACGTTACACTGTAAAAAATCCTAAGGATATTACCCAGACAAGGGGAAAAGTGACGCTTTAAATAACGTTATGTTGCCACATTAAATGCGGCACTTTTCCCCTTGTCTGTAAAATAGCCACATTTAATGTGGGTAATATTCTTAGGATTTTTTACAGTGCAGAGAGTAAAAATTTGGTCCCGGCGTGGTAGGGGGAACAGGAGACGCATGATTTTCCCCTAATCTCCAAGTGGTCGAATGTTCAAATGGTCGAATACCAAATCGTCGAATCGTCATTTGATCGAATGCTTAAAACGTCGAATTGTCAACAAGTCGAATGCTAAAAACATCGAATCGTCAAATGGTCGAATGTTCAAAACGTCGAATCGTCAAATGGTCGAATGCTAAAAACGTCGAATTCTCAAATGATCGAATGCTAAACACATCGAATCGTCAAATGATCGAATTCTAAAAACATCGAATCAGCAAATTGTCGAATGTTCAAAACGTCGAATGGTCATTTCGTCGAATGCTCAAAACGTCGAATCGGCAAATGGTCGAATGTTCAAAACGTCGAATGGTCATTTCGTCGAATGCTCAAAACGTCGAATCGTCAAAAAGTCGAAAAATTTGCTTGGTTTAAGTTAATGTTAACTTACATCAAACAAATTTTTCGACTTTTTGACGATTCGACGTTTTGAGCATTCGACCATTTGACGATTCGACGTTATGAGGATTCGACGAAATGACGATTCGACGTTATGAGCATTCGACGAAATGACGATTCGACGTTTTGAACATTCGACCATTTGCCGATTCGATGTTTTTAGCATTCGACCAGTTGACAATTCGATGTGTTTAGCATTCGATCATTTGAGAATTCGACGTTTTTAGCATTCGACCATTTGACGATTCGACGTTTTGAACATTCGACCATTTGACGATTCGATGTTTTTAGCATTCGACTTGTTGACAATTCGACGTTTTAAGCATTCGATCAGTTGACAATTCGACGTTTTGAGCATTCGACGAAATGACCATTCGACGTTTTGAACATTCGACCATTTGCTGATTGGTAGTCTGTGAATTCGCCAAAGTTTGTTTTCACCAAAGCGTGAATTGACCAGCGTTTGCTGTATTCAGAGTGCTCAGTGTGTGGCAATGTAAACAAGATATGTAGAATGTCATGCGTGCTCCTGAAATTGAAAATGTCGGTAAATAAACTGCAATTTAAGTGTGCTTAGTAGAAATAGATGGCGCAGTAAGAAAAATAATTCAACAAATATTATTAAATGAAATTAAATACAAATTATTAATAAGAAATGTGTTTTAATTAATTTACAGAAATTGTGTATAATAATAATTAAGACTAATTATAAAAGTATTCTAAATTTATAATAATAATAATAATGTGTTAAATTAGTGAAATTAATTATTATATTAAATAATAGATAAAATAAAAAAAACTAATAATAAAAAAAAAATAAAACTATAATTCGTTAATTACTATATTGAATTAAAAATATTATAAAATTAATTAATTATTTTAATTCATTTATTTATTTAATAACAAAATTAAATAAAATGATAATAAAAATTATTTATTAATAAACGTAATATGTGTGAAAGTTAATAAATTTGTTTGATTAATTAAAGTAATTAAGTATAAAATATTTATTATTATTATTATTAATAATATTAAAAAATATTTACTATTAATAAAAATTAATAATTTTCAATATTAATACTGAACATATTTTTTATAAGTAAATAATTAAAAAAAATAATTAATTTCTTGCAAGAAAACTGTAAGAAATTAATTATTTAATAAATAAATTCTAGAATAAATAAAAAATTGTTATGTTATATTTTGAAATTACAGAAAAAGGTAAGTATATATTTTTTTTATAAAAAAATGTTTACTACAATTGTTAACACGATGTGAAATAATTTTTTGATGTATTTTTCGTATTTCTTTTTAAAATGTTTTATTATAATAATAGATAATACAGTTATATAACGAAATAAAATTATTATAATTAAAATAAATCATACAAATAAAGTTTAGAAATTGTTCATATTAAAATCATAAAAATGCTAAGTAAATTAAACACTTAAATAGCAATAATTATTACATCTGCATGCTTCTATATAAAGGACAAGACTGTTTTAGCTGCCGCAAATATTTTCACACTACACTGAAAAAAAATTTATTTGATTCAAATAACCGATAATTTGACTATATTATCAAATAAATATTTACTTGAATCGAATAATTTTTATTTGAATCAATTAAATAGTATAATGAAATATTTGAATCAAATACCATTTATTTGATTCGAATAAAAATTATTTGATTCAATTAAATATTTCTTTGATAATAGTCAAATAATCGGTTATTTGAATCAAATAATTTTTTTTTCAGTGTAACGCTTTATTTACTCTATAAATCTGAGTTAGTGTGGATTATTTTACCAATTTGAATTAGTAACATTTTATACTAATTATTAGTAGTTTTTTACTAATTACAAATAAAAAATTTCTAATTCAATTAGTATTACATATTTTTTACTATTTCAAATTAGTAAATTTTCTATTAATAATTAGTAAAAAACTACAATTGGTAAACGAATCCGCACTAATTCATTAATAGAAAATTACTAATTCAGATTTAGAAAGTACATTGAGTTGAGTATGGAACAATTGGGTTAATATTAACAATGTACTTTCTTTTATCTTTATTTCTTGGTAAAAATTTAATTCACTTGTTCCTTAAATTACCTGTGTAATGTAATTAATTAATGCAATTATTTAAATTAAGAAAAATCGTTTTATTTATTGTCTTATTTATTTTTTGCTTTATATTATTTAAACATCTTCCTGTCATCATTTCCTGTATCCTGTAATTAAATTTTATTTCATCCAAAATTACAGTATTAATAATTCATTCATTCAACTAGACAGAAAATATGGTACTATGAAAAATATAATTAACAAAATAGAAAGAACAATGTATATTGCTGAGACGTTATTAGTTTTAAAACACTTCAAAAACCATCTTTAAATAAATAATTTATTTACAATTTTTAAATATTTTGTTTAACTCTTATATTAGATATTCTCGTACACTAAAGATAAATTCTTTTTCTAATCTATGATAATATTAACAACAGTTTTTTAATTTTCTGATTTGCTTAAATTTCACTGTACATTATTTTTAAATTCTCTCTTCATTGAATAATAATTGTCAATAATTCATCTTTTGCTTAAAAAATTCATGAGAATGTGTTGTTTTTAATTGTTTCTAATAAAGTAGTTTGTATGATGTTAAAATTTTGTAGTTTAATTTTTTTCAGAAATTTTATAAAAAAGATTAAAATTTCCAATTTAGATTGTTTCAGGAACTGATAAAAACGCTAAAATTTTGTTCTGCAGCCTCGTGTCCTATTCATTTTATAACATTGTTTCAGGTTTGTCTTACTTTTGTGTCAATGCAATCTCTCTTTCTCAATTTATAAGTAAGTATTTAGTCTCTACTCTAGCCAAAAATGTTGTATTCTGCTCCTAAAAAAATGAAATATTAGGCATGCATAATTTTTCTCTTTTTTTGTTATTTTTGCAAACTACACGTAAAAAATAATTACATGAAAGATTAATTGACAGTACTTTACTTTTGGATGGGACAATAATTCTGTAATTATTTCATAGACAGTCATAGAATTTTTCATTGACTTATTTGAAATAATCACAAGCAGTGCTGGAATATTTAAAATATTCAATTGATTATTTTAAATATTCCAGCACTGCTTGTGATTATTTCAAATAAGTCAATGAAAAATTCTATGACTGTCTATTAAATATTTACACAATTATTGTCCCATCCAAAAGTAAAGTACTATCAAGTAATCTTTTATGTACTTATTTTTTCCGTGTAACTTTGCAATTTTTAATTTTTTTTACTTTAGACCAGGAAAGATGGAGACTATACATTAGACTCTTTTAATTATATCAAAGTCTCCAAAGAAAAAATATTATGATAATTTATTCCCAGTAGCACGTAATATTATAACAATATTGAGAGAAATGTCGTAACATTACCAATATTGCCTCAATGTTACCAATGGTTCGAGAATACTGTTGTAATGTTCGTAATATTACGTGCTAATAGGGATGTTTATAATAATTTAATGCTTTTCAATATTTAGAAAAGTAATTTTTTATATTTTTGAATTTTATTTTTCTTTATTGATAAATAAAACTTTTAAGAGTGCACAAAATTTATGTTCTAAATTTCTGATACATATTTAAATTTCATCATAATATTATATTTTATTAAGGATTTTTATTATAAATTTTACAATTTAACTTATATTGTATCAACTTTAATGATAAAACGTCCAATGTCCTTCCGGCAGGATCAAAAAGACTCAGGTGAGTCCGTCCGAAAGCGCTAAATAAAACTAACATGGATTGACATAAACAAAAAGTAATATATATCGTTGGAAAGGTGATGAAACAAGCTTTCAGCGCATGTAAATGTCGAGCTTGTTAGTTCAAGCCGAAGAGCAGGGTAGCTTAAAGAAGTTGAATTTTCCAAAAATTCATATAATTTTTAGTCACAAGATGATGAAAGCCGGTCCTGCCGTCAGGATGCGTTTCGCTTTCTTTAAAAGGCTACCAAGCCTAGGCACATAAATTTAGAAACTTGATATTTACATCATTGGAAAGCTTGTTTCATTACCTATCCAACGATATTTTTTATTACTTAAATGAGTTTAAATTTTTTACTATTAACAAGATTAAATTTTATATACAACAATGTAAACGGTGCAGGAAATTCGCATCACGATTTAAAAATGGCTGTTTATGAAAGAATTATTTTAAAGTTTTGAAATATTTTTCTCTTTATCTGAGTTGAGATATCAATTTTTAAAAATTGTAATCTTTGTATTAAATTAATTCAACATTATAACAATTCTAAAAGGACTATATACTAATATAGTTACAAGTTTTATTGTTTTTTTCTAAACGTTATTAAAACTATTTTTGGTTTTTATTTTCCATAAAATATAATACATATTTTTTGTTTAATTTTTATAATTTAATTAAATTACAATTAATTTCAATATTTTCAATTTAATATTTTTCTTTTTTATCCATTTTTTTAATTACTAATAATAATAATTAATAATAATTACTAATATATATATATATATATATATATATATATATATATATATATATATATATATATATATATATATATATATATATATATATTGTATTATTAATAATATACTAATACCAAATCATTAAAAACCTCCTTTTCGAGTGTTTAAACAATCTTTTTAATAATTATCTATAAACATTTTACAAAATTCCGAAAGCAGCGTGGGTTTCATATCATTTTCCTATATTTACCAAAAAATCCCAACTTAAAATATTTTTTTCTTTTTAAATAAGACTGCGATAAAGCAACCTTTTTTAATCCCACCTGCCTTTAAGATGTGTTCTTCTTTAAAACTGAAAAAATAATACAAATAACTATTTCACAATAATTTCAATTTTCTTTTCAATCACATAATTTTTCTATTCATGTATTAATTTTATTAATAAAAAATACAGTGAAAATTTGCATTGTAACCTTTTAAAACTGGAGAAACACGACTTAATTGTTGAGAAAACATTAATGATAGAACGTCCAAGCGCCCGTCCTGCCGGAAGGATGTTCCGGAAAAAAAGCTTTTAAAAAAAGAGAATTCAATTTTTCTTTTCCGGAACGCCTTGGGATTAAAGTAGACGAAAAGACGAAAAAATCCATGTACTTGACTTTTTAAAATAATAATATTAAACCATTTTTCAAAGCCCTCAAACTTGCTGTTTCTAAAAAGTAAAAAAAAACATTTTTTCGTAAATTTAATGTAAAATCCACAAAAATTAATATATTTTGGCCGGTTTAGTCTCTTTTTCTTCAGAAACGTTCAAAGAATGAAACCTATTTGTTTAATTTAAAAAAATTTCATTTTTAATGTTAATCAGCAAAATTGCGGCCAATTGAATAAAAACTCTCTTCAAATTTTCTTTATAAAATGAATATGGAAGCAGATAAGAACAAAAACAAATATATCGTTGGAAAGGTAATGAAACAAGCTTTCCAATGATGTAAATATCAAATTTCTAAATTTATATGCCTAGGCTTGGTAGCCTTTTAAACAAAGCGAAAAGCGTCCTGCCGGCAGGACCGGGTTCCATCATTTTGTGACTAAAAATTATATGAATTTTTGGAAAATTCAACTTCCCAGGCGGAAATTTCCAACCGGTGCGGATCCTAGCCAGTACTGACGCTGGTGTAACTGTACTGGCTCGGAACTGCCTGCCAACCGAATGTGAACGGGCATTCTACCGAATAGTGACTAGGCCAGGAGCGCGCTGGCAACCGGCTCGGAACTGGCATTCCTACCGGCCGGGAAAAGCCGTTCCGTGTATAATTCAACCAGCTGGGACCTGGCACTCTACCGACTGCGGATTTTCAATTTAATAGCTGGCATTCTACCGCCTGACAACCGGATCGGATCCAAATGATAATTTTAACAAATATCAATTCAAAAAATAATAATTAATTGCAAAAGAAAAAAATATCGATGACAATTCATTGACAGTTCACTTTAAACATTTCTTTATTTTTTATACACTCAAACGTAATTTTGTATTTTATAGACATTTGAAAAATCCTAACGCTTGGGGGTACGAACCTACGCATAACCGAATATTTCCGCACCGAAATCTCGCACGCTAACCACTATACTACGCTCGCATGGGACTCTCAAATCTTAAATACTCTCAAGTGTCACGAGCTGAAATAAAACTTGTAGAATTACTACGTGTCAATGCTACAGCTATAATTTAATTATAATATAATATATTAAATAATTGTTTCTCAATATAATAATATTGAACATAATAATATTAATAATTTTAATTAATATCTCAATAGTAATAAATTTATTATTATTGAGATATTATTAATTAACATGAATATTAATATTAATAATTTATTATTAATTCTCAATAATATTAATACTAATTAATAATATATTATATTCATTAATAATATCTCAATAATAATAAATTTATATTAACAAAATAAATTTATTTATAATAATTATAAAGTAAAAGTGTAAGACAAATTTTTTTAATTGTTTAATTTAAAAAAAGTCTCAATAAATAATTACTTAATATATTGATTAAATTTATTTATTAATTAATCATTATTTTCTAAAGTAATTCAATTAATTATTGTAATAGTTATTTAGTTATGACACATTTATTAAAAAAAAAAATTCATAATGTGATTTATGATATGACAATAAATGACAAGATCCGCAGTCGGATCCGGCCCAGCACCGAGCCAGTACGGACTTATCATATCCGTCATTCTTCCGACGCCGCAGAAGAATAAGATCCGCGGGCGGAAGAAATCCAGTACCGAGCCCGTACTGACGATAGTGGGAAGACGGTTCCAACAGTCGGAGCATAATCTGTACCGCGCCGATTGCGTTTTCAGATCCGAATCGGTACAGACCGTCGGTACTTGCGGTCTGTACGGGCGCGGATCCCAGCCGGTTGTAAACTCCGACATTCGTCCGACTTTTCCGCCTGGGTTCTTTAAGCTACCCTGCTCTTCGGTTTGAACTTACAAGCTCGACATTTACATGCGCTGAAAGCTTGTTTCATCACCTTTCCAACCATATATATTACTTTTTGTTTATGTCAATCCATGTTAGTTTTATTCAGCGATTTCGGACAGACTCACCTGAGTCTTTTTGGTCCTGCCGGAAGGACGTTGGACGTTCTATCATTAAAGAACGTTAAATTATTGATAAACATACAAAAATTATTTAAAAAACACTTATAATAATAATAAGAAATAGCGATTTTTCGAAGTGTCAGTTTTCTACTGACAGTTTACTGCTGTACTTATAAATTCTGTCGGAAAAAATTATGAGTATGATAAAGAGCAATTCTTTTTATCGACTCTTGATATGTATTTTAACTGATAATACATGATTGTAGGTTTCTTTTTTCAGAAATAAAAAGACCGAATTTAATTAATTAAATCAATTGGAAATTGGTCAGTATTATTATTATATTAATTTTTAATAATTATTTAATAATTCCATTCTTTATATAAACAAATTATTCATTATTTATTGTATAATGTAAAAGATTTTTTATAATTATTTTTATTTAAAATATTTTATATTTATTTATATTATATTTATTTTTTAAATTTATTTATACCTTATAATATAGAGAGTATTTTCCAAAAAGTCCCAAAATGGGCCTCATGTGTTAAATGAGTTTTAAAATGTTTTCAAAAATCCCTTGTAAGCATCACAGTGGGATTTTTGAAAATAGTTTAAAACTCATTTAACACGTCAGGCCCATTTCGGGTATTTTTGAAAAATCTTGTCTACATTATGAGGTATTAATAAATAAAAAAAAATTTGGCCCAAAGCTAAAAAAATTTTTTGTTTACGTTTCTTAAAAGTCGAAAGAAAAGCAAAACTTTTATTCTTTGACAACTTTTTCCAAAACTTAATATTTTCAGACTTATAAGCTACTGAATACAAGTCTACAACTAAAAAACCAAAATTTCGAAAATTCATAACTCGAAAATTTTTACAATTAAACAAAAATATAAAAATACGTATTTGTTTTTTTTATACAAAATAGAAAAAAAATTTTTTGGCCAATTTTAGATGGTCAATTTAAATCTCACCTGGAATTGCCCATATATTGTTCAAAAATTTTACCAATATCCACTCTAAATTATTAGGCGGATGACTACTATTTGGTGGCCGACTATATGGTTTACGCTATACCCCAAAAACTTCAATATCAGTCAAATCGGGGGAAAAAAATTCTATGGCCCCGGTTGGGATCCCTGTAGGGAACCAGATCTGTCCGGAGGCATAGCCCTGGTCGGTTTTATTGTTTCATCCAGGCCGGGGGCAGGTCAGATTTCCCGAACCAGCCCCGGTCTGGCCCTGGCCAGGGCCAGGTCAAAATTTCTGCACGGGTTATATATCAGTAATGAATTTTTAAAAATTAAACATACAAAATTGTTATAAACAATAGCCAGCACAAAAATTTCATAAATTTTAGTAATTTTTTAAATAAATTTAATGGATAAAAAGAAGATACTACTTTTTCGAATTGCGCCTTCAAATTCTATAATTCGCCCGATGCTCGAATGCACTTGCTAATTATGCCAGTCGGATAGCAGTGATTGGCTCAAAGGCGCTCACTACTACCTAACTGGCATTAGCGCCAGTTTTTATTAGAAAAAGAAAAAGGTATAGTTGTGTCCTTTTCTAACTTATGTTCTGCGTTCGCGAACGACATTTGCGAAGCAGTTTTACTTAGGTCTATATAGTTTATACATCGCTGATAAATTTCCAAAATAAAAGGTTAAAAGTTTCGGGCTGAAAGTAGCAGTCGCTCTCAACACCCTCCCATTTCAAAAATTACTAACATCCAAGAATCCAATGTTTGTACTGGATATTGTTTATAATAATTTTGTATGTTTAATTTTAATAAAATTTATCACTGATGTATAATCCACAATTCTCAAAAGTTGCATTCTTTCTTACCCAACCGGGGCCATGGAATTTTTTCCGATTTGACTGACATTGAAATTCTCGTGGTATAGGGTAAACCATATAGTCGGCCACCAAACAGTAGTTATCCGCCTAATAATTTAGAGTGGATATTGTTAAAATTTTTGAACAATATATGGGCAATTCCACGTGAGATTTAAATTGACCAATTAAAATCACACTAGAACAACTAAACTTGCAGCACTATTGACAATATTACTGAAAGTTTAGGTGTAGTGGGGGAAGTGTTTAATGAAATTTTCTTGAAGCTAAAATAAAAAAATGTGATTTTAAATTGTTGTTTTAAAGCTTTATTTCATCATTTCTCATCAAACAGTCACAAGAATGTGTAAAGTAATCATTTTACGCACTGAAAATCACTTTACATACTGGAATCCCCTTTCGCACTGCTAGCTGTGTGTAAAGTAACACTTTACACACCGCTATAAAAAGAAGTACTTTACACACTGTTTTCGGTGTGTAAAATTCAATTTTACAGGTTAGTGTTGCAAAAAAATTATTTTTGACCGATTTTAAGAGGTCGACTAAAATCTCACGTGGAATTGCCCATATTTTGGATAAAAATTACTGTTTCTTCAACAAAAAATTATTTGGATGACATAACCTCTAATCTGACAACCATTTTTATCAATAGGAAGATTCCATTCTTCTTATTTTAAATATTCTTTTAATTTTTTTTAAATATATTAAAAATGGGAATGTTTTGAATAATTTATTTAACAATAATAAAAAGTGGATAAAGTTTATTTTAACTTATTTTTTCATAACGCGGTGCAAAAAAGGGAACTTTTTTGCACCTTGTTATGAAAAATATCGTTCGTAACTTGTGCTAGCATTTGTCAATTTTTGAACGAGCACTTTATTTGGAACAAACTGTTTGTTCCAAAAAAAGTGCTCATTAAGAAATTGACAAATGCTAGCACAAGTTACAAAATATACTATTTTTCTTTTAATTACATTTTTAAATCTATGTCAAAATTGACCTATTTTTTGACCTACAGGTCAAAAGGAGGATAAATGACGGCCTAACATTACGTTAAAATCTATGTCAAAATTGACCTATTTTTTGACCTACAGGTCAAAAGGAGGATAAATGACGGCCTAACATTACGTTAACCCTTTGCCGTTCTTGTGTTACGAAATGTCGTTTAGAGTCTTTTCTGGGGGAACAACCAATGAGAAAAGGCGGTATGCTTGTGTTGATAAATTAGTTATGTGTGAGAATGTAAGTGTTCTGAATTTGCAGGAACGTACCTAATTAAAAAATGAATCCATTTATATTTTAAAATAAATTATATTTAAAAATAATATTTAATACCTAAAAATCTGTTTTTTTGTATAAAGTGGAAGTGTATTTGCAATTTATTACTTTTTAAACATAGCTATATTTGATTATTAAAGACTTTTATCAAATCTACATAACCAATGTAAACATAACCTCAAAATCAAACTAATTTCCGGCCCTGATATTATCCACGTGATTCCACTGTCAAACTTATTTTTTCTGAGGTGGGGAAAGCTTATGTACGGCAAAGGGTTAAAATCTATGTCAAAAATGACCTATTTTTTGACCAATAGGTCAAAAAGAGGACAAATAACGGCCTCACATTACCTCAAAACTTATGTCAAAATTGACCTATTTTTTGACCTATAGGTCAAAAGGAGGATAAATGACGGCCTAACATTACGTTAAAATCTATGTCAAAATTGACCTACTTTGACGCCCTATCCCAAAGGGGCCGTCAAAACTTATGTCAAAATTGACCTATTTTTTGACCTATAGGTCAAAAAGAGGATAAATGACGGCCTAACATTACGTTAAAATCTATGTCAAAATTGACCTATTTTTTACCTATAGGTCAAAAAGAGGATAAATAACGGCCTCATATTAGGTTAAAATCTATGTTTAATTTGACCTATTTTTTTACCTATAAATTAAAAAGTGGTCTCCATGTGGGCATTTCCATTACGTCAAAATTCATGTTTAATTTTACCTATTTTTTGAGCTACTGCTTTTAAAAGGGGCCTTAATGTGGGCCATTACATTACCTGTTTTTTACCTACAGGTCAGAGCTTGCCCCGTCAAAGAGGAGCGTCAAATCGCCTATGCCAAAGACAAATCTTTTACTTGAAGGCTGTTACGTTACTACGAAATTGATGACAAAGATGGAAAAATGCGATCTTATGACATTGGCCAATCTGAAATTTTAAATTGTCATATGTAATGAAAATGAATAGAAATATTTTTAATTTGGTTTTTAGCCAAATTCTTTAAAATTCAAGTATACTTATGTATACTCAAAAAAACTCAATTTTTGAATTTAAAAATTAATTTTTTAATTAAAGTTTTAAAGAATTTGGCTAAAAACCAAATTTAAAAAGATGTTAAATAATCTTTCCTATATATGATAATTAAAATTTTCAGATTTGCCAAAATCATAAAATCCTCAAAAGGTTAATAATACTAAAAACTAAGGACGAATTTTCAAATAAAAAATCACGGGGGGTTGGCGCGCGAAGCGCGCAGGGGGCGGAGCCCTCCTAGTATATATATATATATATATATATATATATATATATATATATATATATATATACTTCTATTTATAGATAATAAAAAGATTGTAAAATGCGATCCTATGATATTAGCAAATCTAAAATTTTAAACCTTTGTCATCAATTTTGTAGTACCATAACAGCCTGCAAGTAAAAAAACTGTCTTTGGCATAGGCTTTGACGTCCTATTTGGCGCTCCTATTTGAGGGGCAAGCTCTGACCTGTAGGTGAAACATAGATCAAATTTTGACGTAATGTGATGGCCCACATTAAGGCCCCTTTTAAAACCCGTAGCTCAAAAAAATAGGTCAAAGTAAACATGTATTTTTATCCGTTATTTATCCTCTTTTTGGCCTACAGGTCAAATTAGTTTTGACGGCCCTTAGAAATCCTGACTCTATTTCTGGATAATATAAATATTGTAGGTAAAACACAGATCAAATTTTGACGTAATGTAATGGCCCACATTAAGGTGCCTTTTAAAACCCGTAGTTCAAAAAATAGGTAAAATTAAACTTGAATTTTCACATAATGTAAGGACCTACACAGAAAAAAAGGTGGTATAAATTTTGTTGCGGGTAATTTTAACCAATGCTAAGTCACATAGACAGTGGCGCCCTCACCTAGGTGAAATTTTGTTGCAGCGAATTTTTACCCCAAAATCAGGTTAAAATTTAAACTTTTTTTTTCTTGTGTACACGGGGACCACTTTTTGACATATTGGTCAAAAAATAGGTCAAATTAAACATGTATTTTGATGTAATGTTATTTATTCTCTTTTTGACCAATAGGTAAAAAAATAAGTCTATTTTGACATAAGTTTTGACTTATGGTTTTGACCTATTGGTCAAAAAATAGGTCAAATTAGACATAGATTTTTACGTAATGTGAGGCCGTTATTTATCCTCCTTTTGACCTATAGGTTCAAAAAGTAGGTCAATTTTGACATAAGTTTTGTCAGACCCTTTGGGATAGGGCGCCCTTACAGAATCTTGAAACAGCGGCGGCGGCGGCGGCGATATCTTTTTATAATATAGTACCTGTCGTACCCGTCTTCGACGGGTTTTAGTTACTTCAAATATATTCAATAGTGTGTCTACCAGTCTCCAAAAATGGGAAATAGTGGGGAATTTCATTTGACCAGAATAAATAATAATTAGCTACCATTAACTATTTCATTAAAAAAATAATACTATTTTAAATTAATGATAGACTTTTTATCATCAAATAATTTATTTTTAATTAATTAAAATGCAGAAAACAATGTTCGTCATTTATTTGTAGAAATTTAATTATAGTATTATAAGTTAATCCAAAATTTCCACTGATTTTTGGATTTGTAGTAAAGTTGAATTCGAACTAATTGTATCATAATTGCTGAAATCGAAAATAAGACCTATATTGCAAGCTGAATTCACAGTTTTCCTGATTAAATTAAATTCCTGCATATTTACCGTTTTTTTCCATTTGGTGGAACCCCTGTTAAAAGTATTAGTAAAAATAAAAACCGTCGAAGAGTATTTTCATAAAAAAAGTGAATTTTTGTAGCCATTTGTAGTTTTATTTATTGTTATTACTTATCAAAAAAATTTATATTTGGTAAGAAAAGATGCACCTGGATAAATTTTGACAAAGCTAGGAAAAACCGGACAGTTTGTTAAACAAAAATAATAATAGACACCCTGTTTAACATTTGCCTTTACAATGCTCAAAACATCCCTAAAAGTTAAATCTGAAATTAAACTAACAAAACAATTTACTACCAAAGTTTCTTGCCAGTAGCATAATGCAAGTATCGTATCACACAGGTCTCCATTTTTAATAATTGAAAAATAATTTTAATGCTGTGAATTAATATTTTTTAATATCATTTACCATTTTTAATGTTTTCGAAGTTTTGCAATTAAAAATTTTTTGATTAATTAGATAAACAAATAATTCTAGATTTCATTATTTTGACGTCAAATGTTTAGCAGCGACCCCAAGAATACTACTGAATTAAGCTTGATAGTAAATGGTCTGTCAATTATAATTTTTCAATTTATTGATATTAAAAACATTTTTATACTTACTTCCATCTTATAAATATAGTTAATCTGCACTTAAAACTGAAGATCTCTACCGAATTTCAGCTCACCAGGTTCAGATTTGTAGAAGTTAAGGGGGGGGACAGGGTCATTTTTTGCAATTTTTCCAAAAAAATTTAATTTCTTTCCCTTCTATTTCGCAAATATGTAGACCAATCGTGTTCGCTATAATTTTCCTGTAATCTGCACTTAAAACTTAAGATTCCTATCGAATTTCAGCCCACCAGGTTCAGATTTGTAGAAGTTAAGAGGGGGGGCAGGGTCATTTTAAGCAATTTTTTTGACAAAATTTAATTTCTTTCCCTTCTATTTCGCAAATATGTAGGCCAATCGTGTTCGCTATAATTTTCCTGTAATCTGCACTTAAAACTTAAGATTCCTACCGAATTTCAGCTCACCAGGTTCAGATTTGTAGAAGTTAAGGGGGGGGACATGGTCATTTTTTGCAATTTTTTCGAGAAAATTTAATTTCTTTCCCTTCTATTTCGCAAATATGTTGGCCAATCGTGTCCGCTATATTTTTCCTGTAATCTGCACGTAAAACTGAAGATCCCTACCGAATTTCAGCTCACAAGGTTGAGATTTGTAGAAGTTAAGGGGGGGGGGACAGCCCATTTTGCGTGGCTGGGACGGACACACGAGTGATTTCATAAGGGTTCCGTCAGTACACCTACGGTGTACGGAACCCTAAAAACTGTAAATTTATTGTTTATATATATGTTACAAAAGTCATACCTAATTAATTTACAGCAATCTGTCAAAATTTTAAAAAAATTCTTTTTTTTTTGAAAAATTTATAATTTTTTTCATATTAGTATTATTTTTTAATTATAAAATTTGTTTATTATTATATATATATATATATATATATATATATTACTAGGGGGGCTACACCCCCCTGCGCGCTTCGCGCGCCAACCCCCTACCTAATTTTTCTATTTATTCTAATTTATATTTTCAAATCATGTTCCCTTAATATGAATGCATGGTATTAAGTTAGAGTACATTATATTAGGCGATACTGAAAAAAAAACACTTAAAAAGAATTTTACTTGACGGATATGATTACGATCTTATGGTGCCCTTATAGATACTTTTTTGTACCTAAAGGTAATAGAATTGGCTAAATTTGGCAATGATTTCGCAGTATCATCAAAGGCATTATTACGACCCTTTTTACTTGCAGCTTTTATAATAAATCAAATCTCAAATAAATTTTGACATAAATTAAGGATCATTATTTGGTCGGTTATGACATGTAGGTAAAAGAAGAATGTAAAATTACATGTAGATTTCGACGTAATATAACAGACGTTTGTGGGCCTCTTTTTACACGTAGGTCAAAACTGCCCTCAAAATTGACCTAAATTTTTAGGGTAGCGGAAATTGTTTGTCAAATTCTGACGTCTACGTCAAAATTGCCCTCAAAATTGACCTAAATTGACTCTTGACCTGTAGGTCTGATTTTGAGGTTATGTTGTTCTACGACAGGAAGTTATGTTAAATATACTATAGCCATTTGTAGCCAACTTCATGGCACTGAATCCGGCGGCGAAATCTTTTTATAATATAGAGAGATATATCTTCGAAGTCATTTATATTATTAATAAATTTAAAAATTTATCCCAATCTGAAAAAATTGAAAAAAAAATTTTTTTTGAATTTTTTTAAAAATTCATAACTTTTTTTCAGCTCAATATTTTTTCATCAAATATAGCTAATATTTTAAGTTAGACCAATACATAAAAGAATGTCAAATTTTACTTTATTTGGTCAAGACCTTTTCAAGTTATACGCGAACAAACATACATACATACATACATACATACAGGAAATTTTTTATTACCATTTTTGGAATCTCCGTTGCTCAAATAAATAAATTATGCTAGAAAAAATTAATTTCGTGCAATGTACAGACAAAAGTCTGATTTTATTAATATAGAAGATATTAAATTTGGCGGGTATGAATAAAGATAATAATAAAAAATCCATTGGGTTTGCGGACAATATCGTCATTTACGCGATAGAAAAATCTCCACAGGCAGCTGAGGAGTCACTTCAGAGTTTATTTGACAAAATACTATTTTACTTTGATGCCTGGAGATTAAATTGTAAAAATATATAGCTCATATAAAAGAAGCCATAAATACACTGTAAAAAATTTAGGGAGTTAATGGACTCAGGAGTTGGGAGTTAAATTTTTCGAGTTAAAAATCAACTTTAAAAGAGAGTTAATTTATTAACTCCCTTCATCAACACCCGCGCGAGTTATTTTTTCCATGGGAAGTTAGCATTTCGGAGTTAAATTTTAACTCTCTTTATTTAACTCCCCTGGCATTAACTCTCCAATGGGTGCGACTTTTATAGAATCCCCTGGGGAGTTAAAATTTAACTCCCTTTTTTACAGTGTAAGGCAAAAAGAGCCTTCTTTAACGTAAAAAATTTATTTTATTTTTTACATCTTGATGCTAACGTTAAAATTTTGTATTATATGCTTATTGTTCGACCAATTGCCACATATGCTTGTCAGGCTTGGTTTAATATATCACCTTCGACGATGGAAATTGTGAGAGTGTTCGAGAGATCTTGTTTGAGGGCGTGCCTGAGGTTGTACAGGAGTCCTGAATCAAATTATACAAAATTCTATTCAAATTTTTTAATCTATAATAAGGCAAATATACCAAGGATTGATACTTTTATAATCAAATTAAATAGAAATCACTTTGCCAAGGCGGCTAAAATAAAAGAAAACCCGAACCTATATTTGCCATTTTATCACAGTGATAATGAATTTAAAGAAACGTTAAAATCAGAGTACATATCCCCACATTGTTTTTCTTATTTGGATAAAAATAAATATATACAAAATTCAGGAAAAATTCCCATAATTTACCATATTTATAGGCATGCGTTCAACAAATCTATAAAATATACTGCGAATGACTGGGATGCAAATCCCCAAAGCTTGTCACGATTTTCAACAGCTATGTTAAGGCGAGAACTAAATAAAAAAGCGTCAACAAATACAAAAAAAATCTATAAATTTAAACTATTATATTGTTTTTTTATTAATTAAGTTGGCTTTTTCTATGTATGTTATTATTTTTCGAATACTTTATCTTTTTTTACCAACAATTGTTTTAAAAAAAATTTTTAATTTGTCTCCAATTATATTGGATAAATAAATAAAAAATTTAATCATGTAAACAAAAAAATATAAATAAAAGAGAGAAAAAGTATTCCTTCGTTGAGTACCACTCTGTTGGCCATTCGAAAATAAAAAACATTTCATCTGTGATAATTTGCACCGTCTTTCCATGTTTATTATGGTGCCATTGTAATTTATATTCCCAGGCGGAAAAGTCGGACGAATGCCGGATCATCCAACCGTCAAGGATCCGCGCAGGTTGAATTGGAGAGTCAATGCCGATGCATATTAATGTCTGCTGGCGCGGTACAAAGACGGATCCGACCGCCGGATTAAAATTTATACTGTGTTGTAATGGCTGTGCGTCCGGCTCGGTACAAATTTCATGCCGCCGAACAACCGGCGTTGTACTGACATTCGTCCGTCTGACAACTCGAGCGTGACAGACATTCTACCGACTGCGAACTAATATCATTTATGTTGTTATTATTAAGAGTTCAATTAATAATAATATGCTAAGAATATGGTTATTGTTATTGCTTTTTTAAAACAATTTAATGTTTTCTAAAATAATTATTTTTTTTAATTAACACATTATTTAGAATCTTCAGAAATAGATTTTTTACAATGCAAAATTTAGCTATAGTCTTATTGTTTTCAATAAAAATTAATAAACTAAAATGAATAAAATAATAATTATATTAATAAAAATTTTTAATCTATTATGTTGTAAAAAATTTTTGTAGGAGAATTGCTTAAAGTTTAAATATTAAAAAAAAGGATTAACAATGCAGGAATATAAAATTTAATTGTAAAAATTAATGAATTTGAAGAATAGGTTTTAATTATATTTTTTATTTATTAATTAACAAATAAATTAAAGAATTAAATTTTTTTGTTATATTCAAATTTCTTTAATATTTATAAATAAAGTATACAGCTAATTATTAATAAATATAAAAAAATTAATAATAAAAATAATAAATAAATATAACAAAAATAATAGAATAATTGAAAAAATTAAAATTTTAAAATATTGTTTTAAAACACTAGATTTATTTACATAATATTCATAAAATGCTAAAATATTCTAAAGTATTTGTAAAATTATTATTTATTGTTGTATATAAGATGCAAAAATTGTTTGCTTCGTAGCGGTATTGCATATTGACATTATTATGCTCAGATCCGCATGCGAGCGAATATCATAGTGGTTAGCGTATTAGACTTCGGTGCTTATAGATTAGGAATAGCTTGGGCTTCGTATCCCACTTGTGCGAGCGTTTAGAATTTTAATGTGTTAAAAAATGTAGAATGTGTAAAAAATGCTGCAAATTATCTATAAATAAATATTAATTAACATGCACCATGCATAGTTAATTAAATATTTTTTTATTTTATTTTTCAATACAAATTATAATTTAGTCTGGTTAGACGGACGAATGCCAGTGGAACGCCGGTCCGCTGAAGCGAGTCGTTTTTTGAAACAATATTTGACCCGCTGCGGTTGCTAGACGGACGAATGCCGGTACAACGCCGGTTGTTCGGCGGCATCAAATTTGTACCGAGCCGAACGCGCAGTCACTACAAAAAGGTGGATACAACATAGCGGACAAAATTTTTTAAAAATCTGTGGATTCGCTTGAAATTTGTTATTTGGGGGTTTCAGGGTCGCTGATTACGAATTCAAAGTTAGATTTAGAAAATTCAAAATGTCGGATCCAATATGTCAGATAAAATTTAATAGGGCAAATAAAATTGTTTAAAACTGATTGGATTCATTGAAAATTGTTATTCGGGGGTTTTCAGGGTCTCCGATAACAAATCCAAAGTTATATTTAGAAAATTCAAAATGTTGGATTCAATATGGATGATGGTTTATCTAAAAATCATAGGGTTTACCATGTGGTTAACCATGTCAAACCATATGGGAAATTGAGACAGCATTTTAGTTAGGAATAGACATGGTAAATTTGAACAGTTCTTCTATGCATAAAACCATATGAATTCCTATATAATATCCTGCATGTTTTTCCCAGTCAAATCTTAAACCAAATCCCATGTGAAAAACATTATCCGTCTCATTGAATATCTCTACATGGGAATCCACTTGGAATTTTACAAGCGATTTCACATAGTATTTTATATGGGAATTGACATAGGATTTCACACAGGATTTAATATGAGATATTACAGAGTATTTTATTAAAGATCCAATGAAAAAATTTTCAAAGGTTTACAAATTTTTTAATAAAACATTAAATAATAAATGGTATTTGTGTTACAAGTCAAAAAAATATATAAAGATCGATAATTTGAAACACGTCCTCTGTGCTACAGGTTTTCAGCTCTTATATACTTTCAGAATCGTCTCAACAGCGAGAGAAGTCACTTTCGCCATCTAGCGGTGAAGTCTAGAAGCGAGAGTAATCTTTAACATTATTAAGGAAACCATGTGGGATACCACTTAGTATTCCATGTGGTTTCCTAGATGGGGATTTACATAGAATTTTACTTAGGAAGTCATTTGGGAATTTATTTCTACGTAAATTCCTAAGTAAAATCCCCGCATAGGAAAGTACTACGTTGTATTTAACATGGTTTCCTTAATAATGTTAAAGATTACTCTCGCTTCTAGACTTCACCGCTAGATGGCGAAAGTGACTTCTCTCGCTGTTGAGACGATTCTGAAAGTATATAAGAGCTGAAAACCTGTAGCACAGAGGACGTGTTTCAAATTATCGATCTTTATATATTTTTTTGACTTGTAACACAAATACCATTTATTATTTAATGTTTTATTAAAAAATTTGTAAACCTTTGAAAATTTTTTCATTGGATCTTTAATAAAATACTCTGTAATATCTCATATTAAATCCTGTGTGAAATCCTATGTCAATTCCCATATAAAATACTATGTGAAATCGCTTGTAAAATTCCAAGTGGATTCCCATGTAGAGATATTCAATGAGACGGATAATGTTTTTCACATGGGATTTGGTTTAAGATTTGACTGGGAAAAACATGCAGGATATTATATAGGAATTCATATGGTTTTATGCATAGAAGAACTGTTCAAATTTACCATGTCTATTCCTAACTAAAATGCTGTCTCAATTTCCCATATGGTTTGACATGGTTAACCACATGGTAAACCCTATGATTTTTAGATAAACCATCATCCATATTGAATCCAACATTTTGAATTTTCTAAATATAACTTTGGATTTGTTATCGGAGACCCTGAAAACCCCCGAATAACAATTTTCAATGAATCCAATCAGTTTTAAACAATTTTATTTGCCCTATTAAATTTTATCTGACATATTGGATCCGACATTTTGAATTTTCTAAATCTAACTTTGAATTCGTAATCAGCGACCCTGAAACCCCCAAATAACAAATTTCAAGCGAATCCACAGATTTTTAAAAAATTTTGTCCGCTATGTTGTATCCACCTTTTTGTAGTGACTGCGCGTTCGGCTCGGTACAAATTTGATGCCGCCGAACAACCGGCGTTGTACCGGCATTCGTCCGTCTAGCAACCGCAGCGGGTCAAATATTGTTTCAAAAAACGACTCGCTTCAGCGGACCGGCGTTCCACTGGCATTCGTCCGTCTAACCAGACTAAATTATAATTTGTATTGAAAAATAAAATAAAAAAATATTTAATTAACTATGCATGGTGCATGTTAATTAATATTTATTTATAGATAATTTGCAGCATTTTTTACACATTCTACATTTTTTAACACATTAAAATTCTAAACGCTCGCACAAGTGGGATACGAAGCCCAAGCTATTCCTAATCTATAAGCACCGAAGTCTAATACGCTAACCACTATGATATTCGCTCGCATGCGGATCTGAGCATAATAATGTCAATATGCAATACCGCTACGAAGCAAACAATTTTTGCATCTTATATACAACAATAAATAATAATTTTACAAATACTTTAGAATATTTTAGCATTTTATGAATATTATGTAAATAAATCTAGTGTTTTAAAACAATATTTTAAAATTTTAATTTTTTCAATTATTCTATTATTTTTGTTATATTTATTTATTATTTTTATTATTAATTTTTTTATATTTATTAATAATTAGCTGTATACTTTATTTATAAATATTAAAGAAATTTGAATATAACAAAAAAATTTAATTCTTTAATTTATTTGTTAATTAATAAATAAAAAATATAATTAAAACCTATTCTTCAAATTCATTAATTTTTACAATTAAATTTTATATTCCTGCATTGTTAATCCTTTTTTTTAATATTTAAACTTTAAGCAATTCTCCTACAAAAATTTTTTACAACATAATAGATTAAAAATTTTTATTAATATAATTATTATTTTATTCATTTTAGTTTATTAATTTTTATTGAAAACAATAAGACTATAGCTAAATTTTGCATTGTAAAAAATCTATTTCTGAAGATTCTAAATAATGTGTTAATTAAAAAAAATAATTATTTTAGAAAACATTAAATTGTTTTAAAAAAGCAATAACAATAACCATATTCTTAGCATATTATTATTAATTGAACTCTTAATAATAACAACATAAATGATATTAGTTCGCAGTCGGTAGAATGTCTGTCACGCTCGAGTTGTCAGACGGACGAATGTCAGTACAACGCCGGTTGTTCGGCGGCATGAAATTTGTACCGAGCCGGACGCACAGCCATTACAACACAGTATAAATTTTAATCCGGCGGTCGGATCCGTCTTTGTACCGCGCCAGCAGACATTAATATGCATCGGCATTGACTCTCCAATTCAACCTGCGCGGATCCTTGACGGTTGGATGATCCGGCATTCGTCCGACTTTTCCGCCTGGGAATATAAATTACAATGGCACCATAATAAACATGGAAAGACGGTGCAAATTATCACAGATGAAATGTTTTTTATTTTCGAATGGCCAACAGAGTGGTACTCAACGAAGGAATACTTTTTCTCTCTTTTATTTATATTTTTTTGTTTACATGATTAAATTTTTTATTTATTTATCCAATATAATTGGAGACAAATTAAAAATTTTTTTTAAAACAATTGTTGGTAAAAAAAGATAAAGTATTCGAAAAATAATAACATACATAGAAAAAGCCAACTTAATTAATAAAAAAACAATATAATAGTTTAAATTTATAGATTTTTTTTGTATTTGTTGACGCTTTTTTATTTAGTTCTCGCCTTAACATAGCTGTTGAAAATCGTGACAAGCTTTGGGGATTTGCATCCCAGTCATTCGCAGTATATTTTATAGATTTGTTGAACGCATGCCTATAAATATGGTAAATTATGGGAATTTTTCCTGAATTTTGTATATATTTATTTTTATCCAAATAAGAAAAACAATGTGGGGATATGTACTCTGATTTTAACGTTTCTTTAAATTCATTATCACTGTGATAAAATGGCAAATATAGGTTCGGGTTTTCTTTTATTTTAGCCGCCTTGGCAAAGTGATTTCTATTTAATTTGATTATAAAAGTATCAATCCTTGGTATATTTGCCTTATTATAGATTAAAAAATTTGAATAGAATTTTGTATAATTTGATTCAGGACTCCTGTACAACCTCAGGCACGCCCTCAAACAAGATCTCTCGAACACTCTCACAATTTCCATCGTCGAAGGTGATATATTAAACCAAGCCTGACAAGCATATGTGGCAATTGGTCGAACAATAAGCATATAATACAAAATTTTAACGTTAGCATCAAGATGTAAAAAATAAAATAAATTTTTTACGTTAAAGAAGGCTCTTTTTGCCTTACACTGTAAAAAAGGGAGTTAAATTTTAACTCCCCAGGGGATTCTATAAAAGTCGCACCCATTGGAGAGTTAATGCCAGGGGAGTTAAATAAAGAGAGTTAAAATTTAACTCCGAAATGCTAACTTCCCATGGAAAAAATAACTCGCGCGGGTGTTGATGAAGGGAGTTAATAAATTAACTCTCTTTTAAAGTTGATTTTTAACTCGAAAAATTTAACTCCCAACTCCTGAGTCCATTAACTCCCTAAATTTTTTACAGTGTATTTATGGCTTCTTTTATATGAGCTATATATTTTTACAATTTAATCTCCAGGCATCAAAGTAAAATAGTATTTTGTCAAATAAACTCTGAAGTGACTCCTCAGCTGCCTGTGGAGATTTTTCTATCGCGTAAATGACGATATTGTCCGCAAACCCAATGGATTTTTTATTATTATCTTTATTCATACCCGCCAAATTTAATATCTTCTATATTAATAAAATCAGACTTTTGTCTGTACATTGCACGAAATTAATTTTTTCTAGCATAATTTATTTATTTGAGCAACGGAGATTCCAAAAATGGTAATAAAAAATTTCCTGTATGTATGTATGTATGTATGTATGTTTGTTCGCGTATAACTTGAAAAGGTCTTGACCAAATAAAGTAAAATTTGACATTCTTTTATGTATTGGTCTAACTTAAAATATTAGCTATATTTGATGAAAAAATATTGAGCTGAAAAAAAGTTATGAATTTTTAAAAAAATTCAAAAAAAATTTTTTTTTCAATTTTTTCAGATTGGGATAAATTTTTAAATTTATTAATAATATAAATGACTTCGAAGATATATCTCTCTATATTATAAAAAGATTTCGCCGCCGGATTCAGTGCCATGAAGTTGGCTACAAATGGCTATAGTATATTTAACATAACTTCCTGTCGTAGAACAACATAACCTCAAAATCAGACCTACAGGTCAAGAGTCAATTTAGGTCAATTTTGAGGGCAATTTTGACGTAGACGTCAGAATTTGACAAACAATTTCCGCTACCCTAAAAATTTAGGTCAATTTTGAGGGCAGTTTTGACCTACGTGTAAAAAGAGGCCCACAAACGTCTGTTATATTACGTCGAAATCTACATGTAATTTTACATTCTTCTTTTACCTACATGTCATAACCGACCAAATAATGATCCTTAATTTATGTCAAAATTTATTTGAGATTTGATTTATTATAAAAGCTGCAAGTAAAAAGGGTCGTAATAATGCCTTTGATGATACTGCGAAATCATTGCCAAATTTAGCCAATTCTATTACCTTTAGGTACAAAAAAGTATCTATAAGGGCACCATAAGATCGTAATCATATCCGTCAAGTAAAATTCTTTTTAAGTGTTTTTTTTTCAGTATCGCCTAATATAATGTACTCTAACTTAATACCATGCATTCATATTAAGGGAACATGATTTGAAAATATAAATTAGAATAAATAGAAAAATTAGGTAGGGGGTTGGCGCGCGAAGCGCGCAGGGGGGTGTAGCCCCCCTAGTAATATATATATATATATATATATATATATATATATATATATATAATAAACAAATTTTATAATTAAAAAATAATACTAATATGAAAAAAATTATAAATTTTTCAAAAAAAAAAGAATTTTTTTAAAATTTTGACAGATTGCTGTAAATTAATTAGGTATGACTTTTGTAACATATATATAAACAATAAATTTACAGTTTTTAGGGTTCCGTACACCGTAGGTGTACTGACGGAACCCTTATGAAATCACTCGTATGTCCGTCCCAGCCACGCAAAATGGGCTGTCCCCCCCCCCTTAACTTCTACAAATCTCAACCTTGTGAGCTGAAATTCGGTAGGGATCTTCAGTTTTACGTGCAGATTACAGGAAAAATATAGCGGACACGATTGGCCAACATATTTGCGAAATAGAAGGGAAAGAAATTAAATTTTCTCGAAAAAATTGCAAAAAATGACCATGTCCCCCCCCTTAACTTCTACAAATCTGAACCTGGTGAGCTGAAATTCGGTAGGAATCTTAAGTTTTAAGTGCAGATTACAGGAAAATTATAGCGAACACGATTGGCCTACATATTTGCGAAATAGAAGGGAAAGAAATTAAATTTTGTCAACAAAATTGCTTAAAATGACCCTGCCCCCCCTCTTAACTTCTACAAATCAAATATGAGACAAGTCACACCCAGAAAGTCTCCCCCGGACAAGTCCTCCCAGGACAAGTCTCCCCGGGACATCTCTTCCCAACGGACAAGTCTCCCGTGGACTGCTCCTCCCAGAAGACAAGGCTTCCTAGGGACATCTCTCCCCAAATGTAAATAATAAATGTAAATAATGTTCTGTCTGGACAAGTCTCCACGGGACATCTCTCCCCAGAAATAATTATTTACTGAAAGCAGTGGCAAATTCAGGACAAGTCTCCCCGGGACATCTCTCCCCAGTAAAATATTATTTATTTAATGAGTGGCTAATTCAGGACAAGTCTCCCCGGGACATCTCTCCCCAGTTAATTATTATTTACTTAATGAGTGGCAAAACCAGGACAAGTCTCCCCGGGACATCTCTCCCCAGTTAATTATTATTTACTTAATGAGTGGCTAATTCAGGACAAGTCTCCCCGGGACATCTCTCCCCAGTAAAATATTATTTATTTAATGAGTGGCTAATTCAGGACAAGTCTCCCCGGGACATCTCTCCCCAGTAAAATATTATTTACTTAATGAGTGGCAAAACCAGGACAAGTCTCCACGGGACATCTCTCCCCAGAAATAATTATTTACTCAAAGCAGTGGCAAATTCAGGACAAGTCTCCCCGGGACATCTCTCCCCAGTAAAATATTATTTATTTAATGAGTGGCTAATTCAGGACAAGTCTCCCCGGGACATCTCTCCCCAGAAATAATTATTTACTGAAAGCAGTGGCAAATTCAGGACAAGTCTCCACGGGACATCTCTCCCCAGAAATAATTATTTACTCAAAGCAGTGGCAAATTCAGGACAAGTCTCCACGGGACATCTCTCCCCAGAAATAATTATTTACTCAAAGCAGTGGCAAATTCAGGACAAGTCTCCCCGGGACATCTCTCCCCAGTAAAATATTATTTATTTAATGAGTGGCTAATTCAGGACAAGTCTCCACGGGACATCTCTCCCCAGAAATAATTATTTACTCAAAGCAGTGGCAAATTCAGGACAAGTCTCCCCGGGACATCTCTCCCCAGTAAAATATTATTTATTTAATGAGTGGCTAATTCAGGACAAGTCTCCCCGGGACATCTCTCCCCAGAAATAATTATTTACTGAAAGCAGTGGCAAATTCAGGACAAGTCTCCCCGGGACATCTCTCCCCAGTAAAATATTTTTTATTTATTGAGTGGCAAAATCAGGACAAGTCTCCCCGGGACATCTCTCCCTAGAAAAATATTTTTTATTTAATGAGTGGCAAAACCAGGACAAGTCCTCCCGGGACATCTCTCCCCAGAAATAATTATTTATTGAAAGCAGATAACTTAACAATATGTCAAACGTAATGGCTAAGCCGAATTATAATCGGAATCGCTCGTGATCACTCGTAAAATGCAAGGATCTCGAGGAATACCGAATAGAAGAATAGAACTAAAAAAGAGGTTATGTCAATGTTTTGACATTTTTACACTGCAATGTTTTTTTGTGGTTTTGATGCTGATAAAACTTTATATTTACACCAAAATTTGTAATAGTAGTTCAATGTGATATTAATAAATTCCCTGGTTAAATCCGGCACTTTTGCCTATTTAAAATTTCTGGTTTCAAAACTATACAAATTATGATACAACAAAATTTCAGATGCATTAATCGCCGAAAGACTTTTATTTACATTGTTCATATGTTCATATGTAGGTATACATTTTTCTAAAGAGAAATACATAAATTACACTGCAAAATAAATTTTCTGTACATTTACAGGTTTTTTTTACAGAAATTTGTAAAATAACAATTTTTCGTAAATTTACTACATAGTCTGAATGTAGTAAAAAAAATAGTCAAAATTATAACTGATTATTACCTGCTTTCAGAGTAGTGAATTTCCAAAAAATTGTAAAATTAAGACTAAAAAGGGATTGTAAATTCTATACTTTTACACATTATATTACAAGTTTCTATAAAAATTGTAAAGCAGAACATTTTTTTAACAGTGATATTTTAGAGATTTCAGCGTATTTAAATATTTACAGCAACAAATTCTCTTTAAAAAAAGAGGAATTAAAATTAGCAAATATAATATTGTATTAATAATTTTAATTCCTAACATTTATATCAGTATTTTTACACTAAGCGATAAACTCATAATATTGCTTAAATTAGGGAAACATTTGCGAATTTTTTCAAAAGTACTGAAAAAATATTAAATTTCTAAAATTGAGAATAAAATTCTTGTTTCTTTCATAATATGCTAAGTTTTGAAGATGAATTGAAAAAATTATATTTTCAATTTACCTTCGAAACTTAGCAATCATTACAAATTTTAATGGACACAAAACTTTGGCAGGGTGGCCACATTGTCAGTAAAGTCAGGGAAAAATTTTTTTATTACTTAAGTCAGGAAGAACAAATTTTTGTCAGTAAATTGAACGAAATACCAGGATTAAATCCTATAGGTGAAAATTTTTTGCGGGGAAATTGAGCGAATTGAGACTAATTTTGAAAAATTACTAATTTTTCAACTTTTGACCAAACATTAAAACAAAATATAACAATTTTTAGTTTATTTAGTTAATTTTTTTCTATAAAAAGAATTTTGTCAAGGAAAATAATTTTAATGTCAGGAAAATTGATAAACTGGAACTTGTGGCCACTCTGCTTTAGACTTTTATCATTTCTTTCAATAAATAATTGAACTTTATAGCATGTTAAATTAATTAATTTTAAATAATGAAATTATTGAATTTTTTAAGATTTGTGATTGCAATTTTTAAAAATGATTGAGTTTTAGAAAATTGTATGTTTATAATAATTTTTGTAAATCCAAAGTCATGTAAAAAAATAATAATCACTAGTTCAGTTAAAAAAAAAGTGAATATTTTTTTATTTGAGTTTCGGAGTTTTCATTAAATGTTAATGGAAAAAAATAGTAATGTTTCGAATAAATTTAGAATTTGAAATACTCTTAAAAAGTAAAAATTCTTTATCTGCGGAAATCAGGAAAAAACAAGAATGAATTAAATACAAAGTAATTGTACGGTTTACTATAATTGGAGTCGGTGACTAACTTTTTAATAATAAATAATTAATTAATAAATTGATACATTTTACTAATAAGTTAGTAAAAATTACTATTTATTGGTAAAATTAATATTTTATTAATTAACTTGCAAGGGTTTTTGGAGTTATAGTCGAAGAAGAGCAAACAATTTTTATTTACAGAATCAAAAAAATGAAACATTTTTTAAAGGTTGTAGATTGAAAAAAGTAAAATTTTCCAACTAAAAACCAAAATATCACTCAGTAATTCAAGGTTAAAAAAATTTTAATTTAAAAAATTTTGCAGTGTGTTTAATTTAAATGCAGAGTTTTTCTAAAAACTGCATTTTTAATTGTAAAGAATTGTTTAGTGTTTATCAACGTGGAGTTAAAAATAATTAAATAAATCTTTTGATGCAAAGAAGATTGAAAATCAAAATTTTACTGTTTCAGTATTTTGTCTCGCATTTGCATAAAAATAAATTTAAAAATAAAAATAAAATTTTTCATTCTTCCTTTTTAATGCCTTAACAAAAATTGACTTTGATTTTTGATTTTCGTCAATTTAGTTAATAAATAATTAAGTGTCTACATTTACCCCGAGAATTCGAAAACTTGGGGTAAATGTAAACAGTCAGTTTTAGGCGATTCAGGTGCATCAATATTCTTTTGTTCTTTATAAAATTTTTCTAGGGAAGTAAAGTAACAAGTTCATGCAAAAAAACTCCGTCCATTTTACGTTTTAACAAAAAAAACTAATGTTTTTGGTGAAACATAGACATTCCGTTTACATTTACCCCAATTGACCCTATGTTTTCTACTTATAATTTTGCGGTATTAAAATTTATTCGAGATAAACTAAACAAAATTAAATTAAATTGTATTTAAAATCAATTTTAATGTAAATAATTTTTCTATTTGGAATGTTCATAATAATAATTATTTTAAAAAAATTAATTTGTTTTAATTTAATTTTTGTTTTTAGTTCAATTAATTAAAATTTTTTTCGTTATTTTAATTTTTATAATTATTATTCTACTTATTAATTATATTAATTATTGTTATAATTATTATATAGCAATAGTGTAAAAATGAATAGAAGAAGGAAACACAATTTCCGCTGTTCTCCTCCTATTCAACCACAACTTTATGATAGATTTACTTTTGGAACTCAAAATCATTTTTCGGCCTATTATCAGATTAGTTGAGTTCGTTCAGTTCTATTCCTCGCGTTCCTTGCATTTTACGTGTGATCACGAGCGATTCCGATTATAATTCGGCTTAGCCATTACATTTGACATATGTGTGCGATCTCACCTATTTAGGCAATATATATAGCTAACCACCTAAGCTTAGGACTTTTAGCCGCGAGGGGGCAGACTTTCAAAGGAAAGCGCGCTTTGAATTACGTGCGTACTCTCAGTTTCTCTCTGATTTTTATAAGAAACAAAAAAAAATTAAATTTCGTAGATATATTCGGAAAGCCTTGTGTTAGATCGTGAGTTTTAATAACCGCAAAGGTCCTAAAACATTTAGAACAATCTAGTCAAATGTGTATAAGATAATTTTTACATAATATTGTGAGATATGCACGCATACATCTGAGCTAAGTCTGAGCATACATCTCCCTAAGTAACACACTGTATCACCTGAGCGTCACGGTGATATTTATTGGGGATATTCCTGTGATATTGATGAAGTATCATAATGTCCGCTATTTTTAATATCCCTGTGATTCAATTTTTTCATTCCAATGATATATATGAGGCATTTTACGTGTAATGTTCTTTGTTGAAATTTCAACTTCTTGAAAAAATTGAAACTCCGGGAATTTGTGTTCTATCAAGTAGAAATGTGCCCCAAAAAATATTTTTGACTTTTTTGAAAATTTGAAGGGGGTAGAGGAGGGCCAATTTGTCCAATTTTGCTAACATCGGCTACTTTGTGACTTTTTTGTGAACATACTTTTAATATGAAATAAATAACATTTAACTGGGGAGAGATGTCCCGGGGAGACTTGTCCTGAATTAGCCACTCATTAAATAAATAATATTTTACTGGGGAGAGATGTCCCGGGGAGACTTGTCCTGGTTTTGCCACTCATTAAGTAAATAATATTTTACTGGGGAGAGATGTCCCGGGGAGACTTGTCCTGAATTAGCCACTCATTAAGTAAATAACAATTAACTGGGGAGAGATGTCCCGGGGAGACTTGTCCTGAATTAGCCACTCATTAAATAAATAATATTTTACTGGGGAGAGATGTCCCGGGGAGACTTGTCCTGGTTTTGCCACTCATTAAGTAAATTATATTTTACTGGGGAGAGATGTCCCGGGGAGACTTGTCCTGAATTAGCCACTCATTAAATAAATAATATTTTACTGGGGAGAGATGTCCCGGGGAGACTTGTCCTGGTTTTGCCACTCATTAAGTAAATAATAATTAACTGGGGAGAGATGTCCCGGGGAGACTTGTCCTGGTTTTGCCACTCATTAAGTAAATAATAATTAACTGGGGAGAGATGTCCCGGGGAGACTTGTCCTGGTTTTGCCACTCATTAAGTAAATTATATTTTACTGGGGAGAGATGTCCCGGGGAGACTTGTCCTGAATTAGCCACTCATTAAATAAATAATATTTTACTGGGGAGAGATGTCCCGGGGTGACTTGTCCTGGTTTGCCACTCATTAAATAAATAATATTTTACTGGGGAGAGATGTCCTGGGGAGACTTGTCCTGAATTAGCCACTCATTAAGTAAATAACAATTAACTGGGGAGAGATGTCCCGGGGAGACTTGTCCTGAATTAGCCACTCATTAAATAAATAATATTTTACTGGGGAGAGATGTCCCGGGGAGACTTGTCCTGGTTTTGCCACTCATTAAGTAAATTATATTTTACTGGGGAGAGATGTCCCGGGGAGACTTGTCCTGAATTAGCCACTCATTAAATAAATAATATTTTACTGGGGAGAGATGTCCCGGGGAGACTTGTCCTGGTTTGCCACTCATTAAATAAATAATATTTTACTGGGGAGAGATGTCCTGGGGAGACTTGTCCTGAATTAGCCACTCATTAAGTAAATAACAATTAACTGGGGAGAGATGTCCCGGGGAGACTTGTCCTGAATTAGCCACTCATTAAATAAATAATATTTTACTGGGGAGAGATGTCCCGGGGAGACTTGTCCTGAATTAGCCACTCATTAAGTAAATAACAATTAACTGGGGAGAGATGTCCCGGGGAGACTTGTCCTGAATTAGCCACTCATTAAATAAATAATATTTTACTGGGGAGAGATGTCCCGGGGAGACTTGTCCTGGTTTTGCCACTCATTAAGTAAATTATATTTTACTGGGGAGAGATGTCCCGGGGAGACTTGTCCTGAATTAGCCACTCATTAAATAAATAATATTTTACTGGGGAGAGATGTCCTGGGGAGACTTGTCCTGAATTAGCCACTCATTAAGTAAATAACAATTAACTGGGGAGAGATGTCCCGGGGAGACTTGTCCTGAATTAGCCACTCATTAAATAAATAATATTTTACTGGGGAGAGATGTCCCGGGGAGACTTGTCCTGGTTTTGCCACTCATTAAGTAAATTATATTTTACTGGGGAGAGATGTCCCGGGGAGACTTGTCCTGAATTAGCCACTCATTAAATAAATAATATTTTACTGGGGAGAGATGTCCCGGGGAGACTTGTCCTGAATTAGCCACTCATTAAGTAAATAATAATTAACTGGGGAGAGATGTCCCTGGGAGACTTGTCCTGAATTAGCCACTAATTACATAAATAATATTTTACTGGGGAGAGATGTCCGGTGACTTGTCCTGAATTAGCCACTCATTAAATAAATAATATTTTACTGGGGAGAGATGTCCCGGGGAGACTTGTCCTGGTTTTCCACTCATTAAATAAATAATATTTTACTGGGGAGAGATGTCCCGGGGAGACTTGTCCTGAATTAGCCACTCATTAAATAAATAATATTTTACTGGGGAGAGATGTCCCGGGGAGACTTGTCCTGAATTAGCCACTCATTAAATAAATAATATTTTACTGGGGAGAGATGTCCCGGGGAGACTTGTCCTGGTTTGCCACTCATTAAATAAATAATATTTTACTGGGGAGAGATGTCCCGGGGAGACTTGTCCTGGTTTTGCCACTCATTAAGTAAATAATATTTTACTGGGGAGAGATGTCCCGGGGAGACTTGTCCTGAATTAGCCACTCATTAAATAAATAATATTTTACTGGGGAGAGATGTCCCGGGGAGACTTGTCCTGGTTTGCCACTCATTAAATAAATAATATTTTACTGGGGAGAGATGTCCTGGGGAGACTTGTCCTGAATTAGCCACTCATTAAGTAAATAACAATTAACTGGGGAGAGATGTCCCGGGGAGACTTGTCCTGAATTAGCCACTCATTAAATAAATAATATTTTACTGGGGAGAGATGTCCCGGGGAGACTTGTCCTGAATTAGCCACTCATTAAGTAAATAACAATTAACTGGGGAGAGATGTCCCGGGGAGACTTGTCCTGAATTAGCCACTCATTAAATAAATAATATTTTACTGGGGAGAGATGTCCCGGGGAGACTTGTCCTGGTTTTGCCACTCATTAAGTAAATTATATTTTACTGGGGAGAGATGTCCCGGGGAGACTTGTCCTGAATTAGCCACTCATTAAATAAATAATATTTTACTGGGGAGAGATGTCCTGGGGAGACTTGTCCTGAATTAGCCACTCATTAAGTAAATAACAATTAACTGGGGAGAGATGTCCCGGGGAGACTTGTCCTGAATTAGCCACTCATTAAATAAATAATATTTTACTGGGGAGAGATGTCCCGGGGAGACTTGTCCTGGTTTTGCCACTCATTAAGTAAATTATATTTTACTGGGGAGAGATGTCCCGGGGAGACTTGTCCTGAATTAGCCACTCATTAAATAAATAATATTTTACTGGGGAGAGATGTCCCGGGGAGACTTGTCCTGAATTAGCCACTCATTAAGTAAATAACAATTAACTGGGGAGAGATGTCCCGGGGAGACTTGTCCTGAATTAGCCACTCATTAAGTAAATAATATTTTACTGGGGAGAGATGTCCTGGGGAGACTTGTCCTGAATTAGCCACTCATTAAATAAATAATATTTTACTGGGGAGAGATGTCCCGGGGAGACTTGTCCTGGTTTGCCACTCATTAAATAAATAATATTTTACTGGGGAGAGATGTCCCGGGGAGACTTGTCCTGGTTTTGCCACTCATTAAGTAAATAATATTTTACTGGGGAGAGATGTCCCGGGGAGACTTGTCCTGAATTAGCCACTCATTAAATAAATAATAGTTTACTGGGGAGAGATGTCCCGGGGAGACTTGTCCTGGTTTGCCACTCATTAAATAAATAATATTTTACTGGGGAGAGATGTCCCGGGGAGACTTGTCCTGGTTTTGCCACTCATTAAGTAAATTATATTTTACTGGGGAGAGATGTCCCGGGGAGACTTGTCCTGAATTAGCCACTCATTAAATAAATAATATTTTACTGGGGAGAGATGTCCCGGGGAGACTTGTCCTGGTTTGCCACTCATTAAATAAATAATATTTTACTGGGGAGAGATGTCCTGGGGAGACTTGTCCAAACATAACATTACTTACATTTATTATTTACATTTGGGGAGAGATGTCCCTAGGAAGACTTGTCTTCTGGGAGGAGCTGTCCACGGGAGACTTGTCCTTTGGGAAGAGATGTCCTGGGGAGTCTTGTCCTGGGAGGTCTTGTCCGGGGGAGACTTTCTGGGTGTGACTTGTCCCAACCCCCTACAAATCTGAACCTGGTGGGCTGAAATTCGATAGGAATCTTAAGTTTTAAGTGCAGATTACAGGAAAATTATAGCGAACACGATTGGTCTACATATTTGCGAAATAGAAGGGAAAGAAATTAAATTTTTTTGGAATAATTGCAAAAAATGACCCTGTCCCCCCCCCTTAACTTCTACAAATCTGAACCTGGTGAGCTGAAATTCGGTAGAGATCTTCAGTTTTAAGTGCAGATTAACTATATTTATAAGATGGAAGTAAGTATAAAAATGTTTTTAATATCAATAAATTGAAAAATTATAATTGACAGACCATTTACTATCAAGCTTAATTCAGTAGTATTCTTGGGGTCGCTGCTAAACATTTGACGTCAAAATAATGAAATCTAGAATTATTTGTTTATCTAATTAATCAAAAAATTTTTAATTGCAAAACTTCGAAAACATTAAAAATGGTAAATGATATTAAAAAATATTAATTCACAGCATTAAAATTATTTTTCAATTATTAAAAATAGAGACCTGTGTGATACGATACTTGCATTATGCTACTGGCAAGAAACTTTGGTAGTAAATTGTTTTGTTAGTTTAATTTCAGATTTAACTTTTAGGGATGTTTTGAGCATTGTAAAGGCAAATGTTAAACAGGGTGTCTATTATTATTTTTGTTTAACAAACTGTCCGGTTTTTCCTAGCTTTGTCAAAATTTATCCAGGTGCATCTTTTCTTACCAAATATAAATTTTTTTGATAAGTAATAACAATAAATAAAACTACAAATGGCTACAAAAATTCACTTTTTTTATGAAAATACTCTTCGACGGTTTTTATTTTTACTAATACTTTTAACAGGGGTTCCACCAAATGGAAAAAAACGGTAAATATGCAGGAATTTAATTTAATCAGGAAAACTGTGAATTCAGCTTGCAATATAGGTCTTATTTTCGATTTCAGCAATTATGATACAATTAGTTCGAATTCAACTTTACTACAAATCCAAAAATCAGTGGAAATTTTGGATTAACTTATAATACTATAATTAAATTTCTACAAATAAATGACGAACATTGTTTTCTGCATTTTAATTAATTAAAAATAAATTATTTGATGATAAAAAGTCTATCACTAATTTAAAATAGTATTATTTTTTTAATGAAATAGTTAATGGTAGCTAATTATTATTTATTCTGGTCAAATGAAATTCCCCACTATTTCCCATTTTTGGAGACTGGTAGACACACTATTGAATATATTTGAAGTAACTAAAACCCGTCGAAGACGGGTACGACAGGTACTATATTATAAAAAGATATCGCCGCCGCCGCCGCCGCTGTTTCAAGATTCTGTAAGGGCGCCCTATCCCAAAGGGTCTGACAAAACTTATGTCAAAATTGACCTACTTTTTGAACCTATAGGTCAAAAGGAGGATAAATAACGGCCTCACATTACGTAAAAATCTATGTCTAATTTGACCTATTTTTTGACCAATAGGTCAAAACCATAAGTCAAAACTTATGTCAAAATAGACTTATTTTTTTACCTATTGGTCAAAAAGAGAATAAATAACATTACATCAAAATACATGTTTAATTTGACCTATTTTTTGACCAATATGTCAAAAAGTGGTCCCCGTGTACACAAGAAAAAAAAAGTTTAAATTTTAACCTGATTTTGGGGTAAAAATTCGCTGCAACAAAATTTCACCTAGGTGAGGGCGCCACTGTCTATGTGACTTAGCATTGGTTAAAATTACCCGCAACAAAATTTATACCACCTTTTTTTCTGTGTAGGTCCTTACATTATGTGAAAATTCAAGTTTAATTTTACCTATTTTTTGAACTACGGGTTTTAAAAGGCACCTTAATGTGGGCCATTACATTACGTCAAAATTTGATCTGTGTTTTACCTACAATATTTATATTATCCAGAAATAGAGTCAGGATTTCTAAGGGCCGTCAAAACTAATTTGACCTGTAGGCCAAAAAGAGGATAAATAACGGATAAAAATACATGTTTACTTTGACCTATTTTTTTGAGCTACGGGTTTTAAAAGGGGCCTTAATGTGGGCCATCACATTACGTCAAAATTTGATCTATGTTTCACCTACAGGTCAGAGCTTGCCCCTCAAATAGGAGCGCCAAATAGGACGTCAAAGCCTATGCCAAAGACAGTTTTTTTACTTGCAGGCTGTTATGGTACTACAAAATTGATGACAAAGGTTTAAAATTTTAGATTTGCTAATATCATAGGATCGCATTTTACAATCTTTTTATTATCTATAAATAGAAGTATATATATATATATATATATATATATATATATATATATATATATATACTAGGAGGGCTCCGCCCCCTGCGCGCTTCGCGCGCCAACCCCCCGTGATTTTTTATTTGAAAATTCGTCCTTAGTTTTTAGTATTATTAACCTTTTGAGGATTTTATGATTTTGGCAAATCTGAAAATTTTAATTATCATATATAGGAAAGATTATTTAACATCTTTTTAAATTTGGTTTTTAGCCAAATTCTTTAAAACTTTAATTAAAAAATTAATTTTTAAATTCAAAAATTGAGTTTTTTTGAGTATACATAAGTATACTTGAATTTTAAAGAATTTGGCTAAAAACCAAATTAAAAATATTTCTATTCATTTTCATTACATATGACAATTTAAAATTTCAGATTGGCCAATGTCATAAGATCGCATTTTTCCATCTTTGTCATCAATTTCGTAGTAACGTAACAGCCTTCAAGTAAAAGATTTGTCTTTGGCATAGGCGATTTGACGCTCCTCTTTGACGGGGCAAGCTCTGACCTGTAGGTAAAAAACAGGTAATGTAATGGCCCACATTAAGGCCCCTTTTAAAAGCAGTAGCTCAAAAAATAGGTAAAATTAAACATGAATTTTGACGTAATGGAAATGCCCACATGGAGACCACTTTTTAATTTATAGGTAAAAAAATAGGTCAAATTAAACATAGATTTTAACCTAATATGAGGCCGTTATTTATCCTCTTTTTGACCTATAGGTAAAAAATAGGTCAATTTTGACATAGATTTTAACGTAATGTTAGGCCGTCATTTATCCTCTTTTTGACCTATAGGTCAAAAAATAGGTCAATTTTGACATAAGTTTTGACGGCCCCTTTGGGATAGGGCGTCAAAGTAGGTCAATTTTGACATAGATTTTAACGTAATGTTAGGCCGTCATTTATCCTCCTTTTGACCTATAGGTCAAAAAATAGGTCAATTTTGACATAAGTTTTGAGGTAATGTGAGGCCGTTATTTGTCCTCTTTTTGACCTATTGGTCAAAAAATAGGTCATTTTTGACATAGATTTTAACCCTTTGCCGTACATAAGCTTTCCCCACCTCAGAAAAAATAAGTTTGACAGTGGAATCACGTGGATAATATCAGGGCCGGAAATTAGTTTGATTTTGAGGTTATGTTTACATTGGTTATGTAGATTTGATAAAAGTCTTTAATAATCAAATATAGCTATGTTTCAAAAGTAATAAATTGCAAATACACTTCCACTTTATACAAAAAAACAGATTTTTAGGTATTAAATATTATTTTTAAATATAATTTATTTTAAAATATAAATGGATTCATTTTTTAATTAGGTACGTTCCTGCAAATTCAGAACACTTACATTCTCACACATAACTAATTTATCAACACAAGCATACCGCCTTTTCTCATTGGTTGTTCCCCCAGAAAAGACTCTAAACGACATTTCGTAACACAAGAACGGCAAAGGGTTAACGTAATGTTAGGCCGTCATTTATCCTCCTTTTGACCTGTAGGTCAAAAAATAGGTCAATTTTGACATAGATTTTAACGTAATGTTAGGCCGTCATTTATCCTCCTTTTGACCTGTAGGTCAAAAAATAGGTCAATTTTGACATAGATTTAAAAATGTAATTAAAAGAAAAATAGTATATTTTGTAACTTGTGCTAGCATTTGTCAATTTCTTAATGAGCACTTTTTTTGGAACAAACAGTTTGTTCCAAATAAAGTGCTCGTTCAAAAATTGACAAATGCTAGCACAAGTTACGAACGATATTTTTCATAACAAGGTGCAAAAAAGTTCCCTTTTTTGCACCGCGTTATGAAAAAATAAGTTAAAATAAACTTTATCCACTTTTTATTATTGTTAAATAAATTATTCAAAACATTCCCATTTTTAATATATTTAAAAAAAATTAAAAGAATATTTAAAATAAGAAGAATGGAATCTTCCTATTGATAAAAATGGTTGTCAGATTAGAGGTTATGTCATCCAAATAATTTTTTGTTGAAGAAACAGTAATTTTTATCCAAAATATGGGCAATTCCACGTGAGATTTTAGTCGACCTCTTAAAATCGGTCAAAAATAATTTTTTTGCAACACTAACCTGTAAAATTGAATTTTACACACCGAAAACAGTGTGTAAAGTACTTCTTTTTATAGCGGTGTGTAAAGTGTTACTTTACACACAGCTAGCAGTGCGAAAGGGGATTCCAGTATGTAAAGTGATTTTCAGTGCGTAAAATGATTACTTTACACATTCTTGTGACTGTTTGATGAGAAATGATGAAATAAAGCTTTAAAACAACAATTTAAAATCACATTTTTTTATTTTAGCTTCAAGAAAATTTCATTAAACACTTCCCCCACTACACCTAAACTTTCAGTAATATTGTCAATAGTGCTGCAAGTTTAGTTGTTCTAGTGTGATTTTAATTGGTCAATTTAAATCTCACGTGGAATTGCCCATATATTGTTCAAAAATTTTAACAATATCCACTCTAAATTATTAGGCGGATAACTACTGTTTGGTGGCCGACTATATGGTTTACCCTATACCACGAGAATTTCAATGTCAGTCAAATCGGAAAAAATTCCATGGCCCCGGTTGGGTAAGAAAGAATGCAACTTTTGAGAATTGTGGATTATACATCAGTGATAAATTTTATTAAAATTAAACATACAAAATTATTATAAACAATATCCAGTACAAACATTGGATTCTTGGATGTTAGTAATTTTTGAAATGGGAGGGTGTTGAGAGCGACTGCTACTTTCAGCCCGAAACTTTTAACCTTTTATTTTGGAAATTTATCAGCGATGTATAAACTATATAGACCTAAGTAAAACTGCTTCGCAAATGTCGTTCGCGAACGCAGAACATAAGTTAGAAAAGGACACAACTATACCTTTTTCTTTTTCTAATAAAAACTGGCGCTAATGCCAGTTAGGTAGTAGTGAGCGCCTTTGAGCCAATCACTGCTATCCGACTGGCATAATTAGCAAGTGCATTCGAGCATCGGGCGAATTATAGAATTTGAAGGCGCAATTCGAAAAAGTAGTATCTTCTTTTTATCCATTAAATTTATTTAAAAAATTACTAAAATTTATGAAATTTTTGTGCTGGCTATTGTTTATAACAATTTTGTATGTTTAATTTTTAAAAATTCATTACTGATATATAACCCGTGCAGAAATTTTGACCTGGCCCTGGCCAGGGCCAGACCGGGGCTGGTTCGGGAAATCTGACCTGCCCCCGGCCTGGATGAAACAATAAAACCGACCAGGGCTATGCCTCCGGACAGATCTGGTTCCCTACAGGGATCCCAACCGGGGCCATAGAATTTTTCCCGATTTGACTGATATTGAAGTTTTTGGGGTATAGCGTAAACCATATAGTCGGCCACCAAATAGTAGTCATCCGCCTAATAATTTAGAGTGGATATTGGTAAAATTTTTGAACAATATATGGGCAATTCCAGGTGAGATTTAAATTGACCATCTAAAATTGGCCAAAAAATTTTTTTTCTATTTTGTATAAAAAAAACAAATACGTATTTTTATATTTTTGTTTAATTGTAAAAATTTTCGAGTTATGAATTTTCGAAATTTTGGTTTTTTAGTTGTAGACTTGTATTCAGTAGCTTATAAGTCTGAAAATATTAAGTTTTGGAAAAAGTTGTCAAAGAATAAAAGTTTTGCTTTTCTTTCGACTTTTAAGAAACGTAAACAAAAAATTTTTTTAGCTTTGGGCCAAATTTTTTTTTATTTATTAATACCTCATAATGTAGACAAGATTTTTCAAAAATACCCGAAATGGGCCTGACGTGTTAAATGAGTTTTAAACTATTTTCAAAAATCCCACTGTGATGCTTACAAGGGATTTTTGAAAACATTTTAAAACTCATTTAACACATGAGGCCCATTTTGGGACTTTTTGGAAAATACTCTCTATATTATAAGGTATAAATAAATTTAAAAAATAAATATAATATAAATAAATATAAAATATTTTAAATAAAAATAATTATAAAAAATCTTTTACATTATACAATAAATAATGAATAATTTGTTTATATAAAGAATGGAATTAATAAATAATTATTAAAAATTAATATAATAATACTTACCAATTTCCAATTGATTTAATTAATTAAATTCGGTCTTTTTATTTCTGAAAAAAGAAACCTACAATCATGTATTATCAGTTAAAATACATATCAAGAGTCGATAAAAAGAATTGCTCTTTATCATACTCATAATTTTTTCCGACAGAATTTATAAGTACAGCAGTAAACTGTCAGTAGAAAACTGACACTTCGAAAAATCGCTATTTCTTATTATTATTATAAGTGTTTTTTAAATAATTTTTGTATGTTTATCAATAATTTAACGTTCTTTAATGATAGAACGTCCAACGTCCTTCCGGCAGGACCAAAAAGACTCAGGTGAGTCTGTCCGAAATCGCTGAATAAAACTAACATGGATTGACATAAACAAAAAGTAATATATATGGTTGGAAAGGTGATGAAACAAGCTTTCAGCGCATGTAAATGTCGAGCTTGTAAGTTCAAACCGAAGAGCAGGGTAGCTTAAAGAACCCAGGCGGAAAAGTCGGACGAATGTCGGAGTTTACAACCGGCTGGGATCCGCGCCCGTACAGACCGCAAGTACCGACGGTCTGTACCGATTCGGATCTGAAAACGCAATCGGCGCGGTACAGATTATGCTCCGACTGTTGGAACCGTCTTCCCACTATCGTCAGTACGGGCTCGGTACTGGATTTCTTCCGCCCGCGGATCTTATTCTTCTGCGGCGTCGGAAGAATGACGGATATGATAAGTCCGTACTGGCTCGGTGCTGGGCCGGATCCGACTGCGGATCTTGTCATTTATTGTCATATCATAAATCACATTATGAATTTTTTTTTTTAATAAATGTGTCATAACTAAATAACTATTACAATAATTAATTGAATTACTTTAGAAAATAATGATTAATTAATAAATAAATTTAATCAATATATTAAGTAATTATTTATTGAGACTTTTTTTAAATTAAACAATTAAAAAAATTTGTCTTACACTTTTACTTTATAATTATTATAAATAAATTTATTTTGTTAATATAAATTTATTATTATTGAGATATTATTAATGAATATAATATATTATTAATTAGTATTAATATTATTGAGAATTAATAATAAATTATTAATATTAATATTCATGTTAATTAATAATATCTCAATAATAATAAATTTATTACTATTGAGATATTAATTAAAATTATTAATATTATTATGTTCAATATTATTATATTGAGAAACAATTATTTAATATATTATATTATAATTAAATTATAGCTGTAGCATTGACACGTAGTAATTCTACAAGTTTTATTTCAGCTCGTGACACTTGAGAGTATTTAAGATTTGAGAGTCCCATGCGAGCGTAGTATAGTGGTTAGCGTGCGAGATTTCGGTGCGGAAATATTCGGTTATGCGTAGGTTCGTACCCCCAAGCGTTAGGATTTTTCAAATGTCTATAAAATACAAAATTACGTTTGAGTGTATAAAAAATAAAGAAATGTTTAAAGTGAACTGTCAATGAATTGTCATCGATATTTTTTTCTTTTGCAATTAATTATTATTTTTTGAATTGATATTTGTTAAAATTATCATTTGGATCCGATCCGGTTGTCAGGCGGTAGAATGCCAGCTATTAAATTGAAAATCCGCAGTCGGTAGAGTGCCAGGTCCCAGCTGGTTGAATTATACACGGAACGGCTTTTCCCGGCCGGTAGGAATGCCAGTTCCGAGCCGGTTGCCAGCGCGCTCCTGGCCTAGTCACTATTCGGTAGAATGCCCGTTCACATTCGGTTGGCAGGCAGTTCCGAGCCAGTACAGTTACACCAGCGTCAGTACTGGCTAGGATCCGCACCGGTTGGAAATTTCCGCCTGGGAAGTTGAATTTTCCAAAAATTCATATAATTTTTAGTCACAAAATGATGGAACCCGGTCCTGCCGGCAGGACGCTTTTCGCTTTGTTTAAAAGGCTACCAAGCCTAGGCATATAAATTTAGAAATTTGATATTTACATCATTGGAAAGCTTGTTTCATTACCTTTCCAACGATATATTTGTTTTTGTTCTTATCTGCTTCCATATTCATTTTATAAAGAAAATTTGAAGAGAGTTTTTATTCAATTGGCCGCAATTTTGCTGATTAACATTAAAAATGAAATTTTTTTAAATTAAACAAATAGGTTTCATTCTTTGAACGTTTCTGAAGAAAAAGAGACTAAACCGGCCAAAATATATTAATTTTTGTGGATTTTACATTAAATTTACGAAAAAATGTTTTTTTTTACTTTTTAGAAACAGCAAGTTTGAGGGCTTTGAAAAATGGTTTAATATTATTATTTTAAAAAGTCAAGTACATGGATTTTTTCGTCTTTTCGTCTACTTTAATCCCAAGGCGTTCCGGAAAAGAAAAATTGAATTCTCTTTTTTTAAAAGCTTTTTTTCCGGAACATCCTTCCGGCAGGACGGGCGCTTGGACGTTCTATCATTAATGTTTTCTCAACAATTAAGTCGTGTTTCTCCAGTTTTAAAAGGTTACAATGCAAATTTTCACTGTATTTTTTATTAATAAAATTAATACATGAATAGAAAAATTATGTGATTGAAAAGAAAATTGAAATTATTGTGAAATAGTTATTTGTATTATTTTTTCAGTTTTAAAGAAGAACACATCTTAAAGGCAGGTGGGATTAAAAAAGGTTGCTTTATCGCAGTCTTATTTAAAAAGAAAAAAATATTTTAAGTTGGGATTTTTTGGTAAATATAGGAAAATGATATGAAACCCACGCTGCTTTCGGAATTTTGTAAAATGTTTATAGATAATTATTAAAAAGATTGTTTAAACACTCGAAAAGGAGGTTTTTAATGATTTGGTATTAGTATATTATTAATAATACAATATATATATATATATATATATATATATATATATATCTATATATATATATATATATATAGATCTATATTAGTAATTATTATTAATTATTATTATTAGTAATTAAAAAAATGGATAAAAAAGAAAAATATTAAATTGAAAATATTGAAATTAATTGTAATTTAATTAAATTATAAAAATTAAACAAAAAATATGTATTATATTTTATGGAAAATAAAAACCAAAAATAGTTTTAATAACGTTTAGAAAAAAACAATAAAACTTGTAACTATATTAGTATATAGTCCTTTTAGAATTGTTATAATGTTGAATTAATTTAATACAAAGATTACAATTTTTAAAAATTGATATCTCAACTCAGATAAAGAGAAAAATATTTCAAAACTTTAAAATAATTCTTTCATAAACAGCCATTTTTAAATCGTGATGCGAATTTCCTGCACCGTTTACATTGTTGTATATAAAATTTAATCTTGTTAATAGTAAAAAATTTAAACTCATTTAAGTAATAAAAAATATCGTTGGATAGGTAATGAAACAAGCTTTCCAATGATGTAAATATCAAGTTTCTAAATTTATGTGCCTAGGCTTGGTAGCCTTTTAAAGAAAGCGAAACGCATCCTGACGGCAGGACCGGCTTTCATCATCTTGTGACTAAAAATTATATGAATTTTTGGAAAATTCAACTTCTTTAAGCTACCCTGCTCTTCGGCTTGAACTAACAAGCTCGACATTTACATGCGCTGAAAGCTTGTTTCATCACCTTTCCAACGATATATATTACTTTTTGTTTATGTCAATCCATGTTAGTTTTATTTAGCGCTTTCGGACGGACTCACCTGAGTCTTTTTGATCCTGCCGGAAGGACATTGGACGTTTTATCATTAAAGTTGATACAATATAAGTTAAATTGTAAAATTTATAATAAAAATCCTTAATAAAATATAATATTATGATGAAATTTAAATATGTATCAGAAATTTAGAACATAAATTTTGTGCACTCTTAAAAGTTTTATTTATCAATAAAGAAAAATAAAATTCAAAAATATAAAAAATTACTTTTCTAAATATTGAAAAGCATTAAATTATTATAAACATCCCTATTAGCACGTAATATTACGAACATTACAACAGTATTCTCGAACCATTGGTAACATTGAGGCAATATTGGTAATGTTACGACATTTCTCTCAATATTGTTATAATATTACGTGCTACTGGGAATAAATTATCATAATATTTTTTCTTTGGAGACTTTGATATAATTAAAAGAGTCTAATGCATAGTCTCCATCTTTCCTGGTCTAAAGTAAAAAAAATTAAAAATTGCAAAGTTACACGGAAAAAATAAGTACATAAAAGATTACTTGATAGTACTTTACTTTTGGATGGGACAATAATTGTGTAAATATTTAATAGACAGTCATAGAATTTTTCATTGACTTATTTGAAATAATCACAAGCAGTGCTGGAATATTTAAAATAATCAATTGAATATTTTAAATATTCCAGCACTGCTTGTGATTATTTCAAATAAGTCAATGAAAAATTCTATGACTGTCTATGAAATAATTACAGAATTATTGTCCCATCCAAAAGTAAAGTACTGTCAATTAATCTTTCATGTAATTATTTTTTACGTGTAGTTTGCAAAAATAACAAAAAAAGAGAAAAATTATGCATGCCTAATATTTCATTTTTTTAGGAGCAGAATACAACATTTTTGGCTAGAGTAGAGACTAAATACTTACTTATAAATTGAGAAAGAGAGATTGCATTGACACAAAAGTAAGACAAACCTGAAACAATGTTATAAAATGAATAGGACACGAGGCTGCAGAACAAAATTTTAGCGTTTTTATCAGTTCCTGAAACAATCTAAATTGGAAATTTTAATCTTTTTTATAAAATTTCTGAAAAAAATTAAACTACAAAATTTTAACATCATACAAACTACTTTATTAGAAACAATTAAAAACAACACATTCTCATGAATTTTTTAAGCAAAAGATGAATTATTGACAATTATTATTCAATGAAGAGAGAATTTAAAAATAATGTACAGTGAAATTTAAGCAAATCAGAAAATTAAAAAACTGTTGTTAATATTATCATAGATTAGAAAAAGAATTTATCTTTAGTGTACGAGAATATCTAATATAAGAGTTAAACAAAATATTTAAAAATTGTAAATAAATTATTTATTTAAAGATGGTTTTTGAAGTGTTTTAAAACTAATAACGTCTCAGCAATATACATTGTTCTTTCTATTTTGTTAATTATATTTTTCATAGTACCATATTTTCTGTCTAGTTGAATGAATGAATTATTAATACTGTAATTTTGGATGAAATAAAATTTAATTACAGGATACAGGAAATGATGACAGGAAGATGTTTAAATAATATAAAGCAAAAAATAAATAAGACAATAAATAAAACGATTTTTCTTAATTTAAATAATTGCATTAATTAATTACATTACACAGGTAATTTAAGGAACAAGTGAATTAAATTTTTACCAAGAAATAAAGATAAAAGAAAGTACATTGTTAATATTAACCCAATTGTTCCATACTCAACTCAATGTACTTTCTAAATCTGAATTAGTAATTTTCTATTAATGAATTAGTGCGGATTCGTTTACCAATTGTAGTTTTTTACTAATTATTAATAGAAAATTTACTAATTTGAAATAGTAAAAAATATGTAATACTAATTGAATTAGAAATTTTTTATTTGTAATTAGTAAAAAACTACTAATAATTAGTATAAAATGTTACTAATTCAAATTGGTAAAATAATCCACACTAACTCAGATTTATAGAGTAAATAAAGCGTTACACTGAAAAAAAAATTATTTGATTCAAATAACCGATTATTTGACTATTATCAAAGAAATATTTAATTGAATCAAATAATTTTTATTCGAATCAAATAAATGGTATTTGATTCAAATATTTCATTATACTATTTAATTGATTCAAATAAAAATTATTCGATTCAAGTAAATATTTATTTGATAATATAGTCAAATTATCGGTTATTTGAATCAAATAAATTTTTTTTCAGTGTAGTGTGAAAATATTTGCGGCAGCTAAAACAGTCTTGTCCTTTATATAGAAGCATGCAGATGTAATAATTATTGCTATTTAAGTGTTTAATTTACTTAGCATTTTTATGATTTTAATATGAACAATTTCTAAACTTTATTTGTATGATTTATTTTAATTATAATAATTTTATTTCGTTATATAACTGTATTATCTATTATTATAATAAAACATTTTAAAAAGAAATACGAAAAATACATCAAAAAATTATTTCACATCGTGTTAACAATTGTAGTAAACATTTTTTTTATAAAAAAAATATATACTTACCTTTTTCTGTAATTTCAAAATATAACATAACAATTTTTTATTTATTCTAGAATTTATTTATTAAATAATTAATTTCTTACAGTTTTCTTGCAAGAAATTAATTATTTTTTTTAATTATTTACTTATAAAAAATATGTTCAGTATTAATATTGAAAATTATTAATTTTTATTAATAGTAAATATTTTTTAATATTATTAATAATAATAATAATAAATATTTTATACTTAATTACTTTAATTAATCAAACAAATTTATTAACTTTCACACATATTACGTTTATTAATAAATAATTTTTATTATCATTTTATTTAATTTTGTTATTAAATAAATAAATGAATTAAAATAATTAATTAATTTTATAATATTTTTAATTCAATATAGTAATTAACGAATTATAGTTTTATTTTTTTTTATTATTAGTTTTTTTTATTTTATCTATTATTTAATATAATAATTAATTTCACTAATTTAACACATTATTATTATTATTATAAATTTAGAATACTTTTATAATTAGTCTTGATTATTATTATACACAATTTCTGTAAATTAATTAAAACACATTTCTTATTAATAATTTGTATTTAATTTCATTTAATAATATTTGTTGAATTATTTTTCTTACTGCGCCATCTATTTCTATTAAGCACACTTAAATTGCAGTTTATTTACCGACATTTTCAATTTCAGGAGCACGCATGACATTCTACATATCTTGTTTACATTGCCACACACTGAGCACTCTGAATACAGCAAACGCTGGTCAATTCACGCTTTGGTGAAAACAAACTTTGGCGAATTCACAGACTACCTGCTGATTCGATGTTTTTAGCATTCGATCATTTGAGAATTCGACGTTTTTAGCATTCGACCATTTGACGATTCGACGTTTTGAACATTCGACCATTTGACGATTCGATGTTTTTAGCATTCGACCAGTTGACTGACCTGCAGGCAAGCAGTGAGCTGTGCGAGCGCCTTAAATCCGCATTCTTAAAATGTCTGATTCAGAGTGCAGGGGCCGTATTCTCGAATCGATGACCCTAGATGTCGCATGCGACAGACCATGCGAGATCGAAAAACCTATTCTCGAACGCGTGTCGCATGCGAGATTTCATGTCGTGTGCGACAATTTTCGAATGGTTCATCTCGAGTGGGTAGTGACCACTCGAGATGCAAAGTCGCATACGAAATGCTAGTGAGAAATAAGGTTGTGTGTCATATTTATAATAAACGTATATAATACAAAGTAGTATTAGTGTGCATAAACCGTATGCTAAAGTAAGAAAAACTATACAATATAACCTAAATGTATAATTTAAAAATTTAACGTAATCTTATAATGAAATAAAAGTTTATGTAAAAATTTTTCAAATCTTTTAAAGCGATTTTAATAAGTATCATTTATAATAAAAAATTAAAATGTTTTTGTTATTTTTGTAAAAATAATATATAATATAAATTTTCAATTATTATTCTTAGCAGCTATCTGTTAACACTTTTAAGTTAGTTTTTGTGTATATGCTTTGGTTTTTGTTTTTATATTGTTTGACAAATTGAAAATATGCAGGTATTTTCTTGATTGCATATTCCTGTTTCATTTTTGAAGAAAATTCTTAATTTTCATAAGGAAATAATTTGCATTATTTCTATTTCTTAATATCGCAACTGCTTTAATAAAATTGAAAATTTTTCATAGATCTAGAAAAAAAGGTTTATATAAAGTCCATTTGTCTATTAGGTACAAATTTTAATTAAAACTGAAATTTTTAGAAAATAAAGAAAAAATATTACTTAAAAAAATTTTTAGTTACATTTATTTAGAAATTAATTTAATTTTAAAGTTATTTGAAAACATCAGTAACTTTTTTTAAAAATAATAATTATTTTTTCCCATAAGATTTTACGTAATTAAAAAAAAATTTGAAATTAATTGAATTTTGTATGAAGAATTTTATTACTCTTTATTTAATTATTTTAATGTAAACGGGCATGATCATCGCTCAATAGTACAAATAAGTACTATTAAAACAATTTCACATAATTAATTGACCGCATTGTTGCACACTACTAACATAAAAAATTTAAGTACGCATCTTCCCAATGTATTTATTAATTGACACTAAAAAAATTTTAAAAATAATTTAATATATTCTGCCATCATTCGTATGTATTGACAAATTTAAATAATTTTAGAAGAATTTTAATTTTTAAAGTTCTTCAAAAATCTGAGTATTAAAATTGTTAATTAAATTCCTTAAAAATTGAAATGTTATGAAATTGTAAAAATGCAACTTTTTTAAAATAGAAAAATTAATATTCATATTTTATTCTTCTTTGTGTTTTTTCTATATGTCAA
>CM065483.1:34827906-34845406 GCA_032873175.1 Leptopilina drosophilae | reverse complement strand
GGAAGTTTACATTCAGGCGGGGAACGTCGGGATCTATTCTCGATTTAACCATCGCTTCTCCTCGTCTTGCTCGCAGGATTAACAACTGGATGGTGCTGGACAGGGTAACCATGAGTGACCACCAGTACATAGAGTTTCTCGTTTCCGAGGAGAATTCCGGAGGGATCAATAAACTGCAGTTTGTCAGTAAGAGTCCCTCTTGGAACCTCAGGAGACTGAATAGAGAGAGGTTGGCGCAGTCCCTGGAAGAGTCACGTTTAATTCACGAGCTCAACTGGGTGGCACAGTCATCCTCCGTACAAAGTATTGTGCGTGAGGCGAGGCGAGTAGTGACCGCTGCATGCGATAACTCCATGCCTCGCCGGCGCAAAACTAAATTAAGAAAAGGAAATATGTACTGGTGGAATGACAACCTAGAAGGTCTTAGAAGGGACTGTCACGCAGCAAGGAGGAGATATACCCGATCGAAGGGAGACTCCGAGCTGCGAGAAAAATGGCATGAAGCCAGACAGACCTTTAAACGTGCCATAAATAGTAGCAAACGCCGTTGTTGGAAGGACCTAATCGGAGAAACGGAAAAAGACCCGTGGGGTTTGGCTTTTAAAATTGTCACTATGAAATTAGTGACAAAGCAAAAAACCCCTGGTCTGGAAAATCCGATTTGGGTCCGGAAAATAATAAAAGCACTGTTTCCCCACGTAGAACCTAGTCCCGGTGAAGACTATTCCGATTGTGTGGTCCAAAGCGAAGAACTCTTCACGTTGGAAGAGCTAAAAAAGGTAGCAAAGACGTTAAAAAATGGCAAAGCGCCAGGCAGTGACGGAATACCAAGCGAAGTCCTGAAGGAAGTAACCGCTGTATATCCGGAACTTCTTCTCAGCGTCTTTAATGCGTGCTTGCAAGCTGGAGAGTTCTTCAAGGACTGGAAAACGCAAAAGTTAGTTCTTCTCAGAAAGGGAGACAAACCTCTAGATAATGTCTCATCGTTTAGACCAATTTGTTTATTGGATACGATGGGTAAATTTCTGGAGGGAATGGTTCTACAGAGGCTTCGGGAACTCTTGATAGGCGAAAATGACCTATCCGTGAACCAGTTTGGCTTTCGAAAAAGCCGGTCAACAGTTGATGCAATACTCACTGTAGTGAACCAGGCGAAGAAAGTCAAAGAGGGCAAGAAGAAGGGATTCTGCGCGCTGGTGTCCATCGACATACGTAATGCGTTCAACTCGGCAAGGTGGAACCTTTGCATCGAGGCGATGCGTCGTAAGGGGGTACCAATCTACCTTATGCGAATGATAGCCAACTATCTTAGCGAGAGGTACATTGTGTACAACAGCGACGCGTGTCACCTTAAAGAGGAAATGACATGTGGAGCTCCTCAAGGATCAAAGGTAGGTCCTTTCATATGGAACGTCTTCTATGACGATTTCCTTCGAATTGAACTACCTGAGGACACGATAATGGTTGGCTTTGCCGACGACGTTATTATAGTGTGTTGCGCGCAGAGTCCAAAGATTCTTGAAATACGAATCAATGAAAGTCTGAGACGAGCAAAGCGATGGTTAGATTTTAATTATCTACAAATGGCCGAGGAGAAGACCGAAGCATTGCTCGTCACAGACCGGAGATCGTTTGTTGCCCCAAAGGTTCAGATCGGAGAAACCGAAGTCTCATGGGGAAAACAGATGAATTACCTGGGAGTGACGTTGGACCGAAAATTAAATTTTGGTCAACATTCCATCAATACGTCACTCAAAGCCGCCGAATGTTTGGGTAGCCTTTCTAGGATAATGCCCAACATCGGTGGCCCCAGAGAAAGGAAGAGGCGATTGGTAGCGACCGTGGTTCTTTCAAAGCAGCTTTATGCTGCCCCTGCGTGGGTTGACTCCCTCAAGAACCGCGGCATCTCTAAGGGATTGCTCTCTGTACAAGGAGGCACCGCGCGGAGAGTAATCTCTGCCTATAGAACAGTCTCAACAAGTGCCGTTCTGGTTCTTGCGAGCATTCCGCCGATAGACTTGTTAGCACATGAGAGACAGGAAGTCTTTCTGCAAAATAAGGAGCGGGCGGACCTGCAGGACCAGAATGGCGATATCCGTAAAGAAGCGCGAAAACGACTTGTTGAGAGATGGCAAGAGAGATGGGATGGGGATTCCAAAGGAAGGTGGACGTACCGCCTAATTCCCCACCTCGCTACCTGGCTCAAAAGAAAACACGGCGAAGTAGGCTACTACATGGCACAGGCATTTTCTGGACATGGTTGCTTTGGACAGTACCTTTTTAGATTTAAAATTAAAAGAGAGGCCAAATGTGTGTATTGCGACGCAGCTATTGACGACGCGGAACACACCCTCTTCACCTGCGGGCAATGGAAGACAGAAAGACGGGTCATGTGTGAGGCGGTTGGTACAGAACTGACAGCTGACAACATGGTTTCAATCATGCTGAAGGATGTGAACTCCTGGTCACACATTGAGACCTTCATTATTTCGGTAATGAAGACAAAAGATGTTGACGGCAGGAGGTTAACTGCAGGAGGTCGAAGAACCAGGCTGAGTGCGCTTTTTTAATTATTTATTTGTAAAATTATTAAATATTTACATCTGTTCTGTCTTTTAAACTTTATTTATTTATTTATTTACGTTTTTTGTATTTCATAGTTTTGTTTTTATTTATTTGTGTGCTTGTCTAACTACAATTTTATCTTTATATTTTTCCGTCCTTTTTATAATTTTATCTGTTCACTATGTAGATCATTTTAAAATTTTTAATTTTGACTCCATAAAGTATATGTTTTTTAATGTGTCCCGGTTGTTTTAAAGCATTTACGCAGGTAACGAAAGAAGTGACAAGGAGACCCCTAATTGCGAAGTTTTAGGCCTGACGGCAGTACCGCAATTGGGGATTTGTCTCAGCTTAAGGGTGTGGTTTTTAGTGGGCCAGCCAGAACAAGAGCGGCAACCCCACATAACCGTAAAGTACGGGGTTTACGGTATCTGTTTCGCAGATTTTCCACATCCAAAAAAAAAAAAAATAATAATAATAATAATAATAATAATAATAATAATAATAATTTTTTTTTTTTTTTTTTAGCTTTCTGCAGGGTAGTTAACATAAACTTTACAACCGAATAAATCCAATTGGAAAGGTTATGAAAACAGTAAAATCTTTTATAGAGAAACAATTTGTTACAAATTGAATCATACAGGACTCAGTCGATTGCCTGCTGTTTAAACATCAGGACTGACATCGACCATACCATGTTAAAAACCCATTTATATTAGACCTATTATTCACCTACGGAACTACCTAGTGGCTTCAGACTTCGTAGATGAATGGTCCCACTTAGTCGCATACGCGACTCTTCCGTGCCGCTATTGTTCTGGCCTTATTTCCTCCTTGTCCTTGACAAAGTCTTCTTGGCTTCCTCTAGGGCAGATCTGAAGACCTTGCATCCTCCTGATCCGGCGACATGTTGGATACTCTCCTCCTCGCCGAACTTCGCCTTGCATAAGAAGCAGCATGGGCTCTTCTTACAATCTGCTGCCTTGTGGCCAGCTTCTCCGCACTTGAAGCACGCAGCCGACCTATCTACTGCTTGGCAGCTTCTGCCTATATGGCCATAGTCAAGGCACTTGTGACACCTTGTGACCATAACTCTCTTACTGATTCTGCAGGACACAAAACCGATTTTAATGTGCCCCATCTTCTCCAATCTGGCAGCGTCCTCCTGGGTGGTGACCACGACAGCGAGCTTCATGCCTCGCTTATTTGGTCCGAGGACCGTCACCTTCCTGCTTCCTGCTGGAACCGTAGATAGTTTGTCCAGGGCCTCCTTGACATCCTTCTGTTCGGTAAGGGCATCCATATCGCGGACCTCCAGCGTAGCTTGCCGGTCCGGCATCTGCACCTTACCCAGGTCACCGATCACCCTAGTCACTTCCTCGGTGAACAACTTCTTGTCTGAAGACCTTCCAATTTTTATGAGAAGGTCTCCCTTTTTAGTGGGTAAAGCTCCCACAACCCTTGTCTGACTGGCCTCCAGGTCAGCCTCTTTTCGAACTTTCGCCAGCACTTCGGCGAAAGTATTTCCTTCTGCCACTTTAACGATCACTGTGGCTCTTTCCTTCTTGACCTGGTCTGGCTTTGGAACCGTTTTGATCCCCTTGCCTCTAGTCTTTTTAGGAGGTCTATCCTCCTTTTTCCTTTTTGGATCCTTCGCAGGCTCAGGATCACTTCTCTTCCTCTTCTGAGCATCTAAGACGACGTTTCTTAACACGATTGCGTTACAACGATCTCTTCTTACTCTGCGATCTTGTCTAGCTTCTTCCGACCAGGTCAATCCCTGGTAGAAAATCTCGTCCTTTTTTGTAGCAGCTGCGTGCTTCACCTTGGTCTGCTGTATGAGCGATGTTATGCTTTTAAGTCCATCCTTGATTGTCATATTGACATTTCTTTGGACTTCGCAGGACTTTATCATCTTACTGACCTCTTCTTCTATTGCTAGAATGCATGCCGCCTCTTCTTCCCGCAGCTTTATGCATTCATCTCGGTCCTTGTTGCAGCTAGCAATGTCATTCGCTGAAGCATTACTGAAGACAGAAATGCAGCTAGCCTGACTTGTCACACTGCTCGTACTCCCTCGTCTCTCCACCTTCTCCACGATGATCTGTGGAACTGCCAACGCGTTGTTGCCCTCCTGCATCCTTGGGCCACTGGCCATCATCCTCACGCTCGAAAGCGCTTGATGATCGGAACCAGTGAGAGATTCAGCCGAAGCATTACTCCGCAGGTACTCTTCCTTGTTTTTACAATCGCTCATACTGGGTGTTTGTCCCGTATCGAGGGACAATCGGGCCTTAACAGGGTACTACCATCTGGCCAGGATGGGCCCTGAACCGCCTCCGTTAGTTACATAGACGTTATAGCATTGCCGGAGCATTGATGCGACGTCTATGATATCCAGTGTCAGGTGAGCTAAGAAACTCGGACCTCGAAGGTCGGTGTATCTCTCCCATGGACCAGAAGTAAACTTCGGGCCATGATCGCTGAGTAGACACCAATAATAATAATAATAATAATAATAATAATAATAATAATAATAATAATAATAATAATAATAATAATAATAATAATAATAATAATAATATCCTAGGTTATGTGGGGGTAACCGCTCTTGTTCTGGTCGACCCACTAAAAACCACACCCTTTTTTGAGACATATCTCTCCTGGCGGAACTGCCGTCAAGCTTACATCGCCAGTAGAGGTCTCCTTACCTACTTCCAGATCTGAAATCCTTAACTAAGCGCTAGCGGAAGAGGGAGGAGTTCCATTTAAGGTCTCCTCCGTCCTCCGCGAGCGCCCAGCCGAGCCGCAGGAATTCTCCGTCGTTGTTGTAACGTCCTTCTGTCGTTCTCCTTCGCCTGCATCACTTTGATGATATAGGACTCTATTTCGCGCCATGAGTCTGCACTCTGTAACATAATTGGTACCATGTTCTCGACCGTGACTTCAGTGCCCACGGCCGAAAACATGGCTTCCCTAAGTTCACGCCAGTGCCCGCAAGAAAAAAGCGTGTGCTCCGCGTCGTCAATGTGCTCTGCTTCGTCGTCATCCGAACCGTTGCAGTATACACATTTCGCATCTGCTTCTATTTTAAACCGATAGAAGTACTGCCCGAAACAACCATGACCCGACATCGCTTGTGTAAGGTAGTAGCTTACTTCACCATGTTGTCTTTCCAACCATGTGGCGAGGTGGGGAATCAGGCGATGAGTCCATCTGCCTTTTAATTCCCCATCCCATCTCTCCTGCCACCTCAGAACGAGTCTTTTCCTTGACTCCGTACGCATTAGAGCTTTGAGTCTTTCTCTTTGCTCCGGGTTGCCCACCAGATTTTTGGAGAGCTGGAAATTTTCCTGCCTTTCCAATGCCAACAAGTCCATTGGCGGTAATCTAGCAAGCACCCGGAGAGCGCAGTCAGACACCGTTCTGAAGGCTGACGTAATTCTCCTTGCTGGCTCTCTCTGTGCCGAAAGGAGCCTGTCAGAGATGCTGTGGATCTTAAGGGCTGAGGCCCATACAGGGGCAGCATATAGCTGCTTTGATTGAACCACAGTCGCCACTAGTCTTCGTTTATTTTCCCTGGGGCCACCGATATTGGGCATCATCCTCGAAAGGTTTCCCATGCATTCAGTGGCTTTGAGCGTTGAGATGTTAATATGTTGGGCAAAACTTAAGCGTTTGTCCAACCACGCTCCCAGGTACTTAAGCGTGTTTCCCCAAACGACTTCAGATCCTCCTATCTCGATTTTCGGGGGTGTATAAAGTCTCCTGTCTGTGACGAGTAGAGCTTCGGTCTTTTCGAAAGCCATTTGCAGACCATGTCGGTAAAGCCAAAACTCGGCTCGACGCAGACTATCCTCAAGCTTTATTTTCAATAGTCTTAACTCATCGTCATAGCAGACTATGAGTACATCGTCCGCGAACCCGGATATAGACGTATCTTCGGGTAAGTCCAACCTCAGAAAACCGTCATACATAACGTTCCAGATGGTTGGACCCACCTTTGATCCTTGGGGAGCTCCGCATGTCATTTTCTCTTTGATATGACATGCATCGCTCTCGTAAACAACCCATCTGTCGCTAAGATAGTTGTCTATCATTCGCAACAGATACGTCGGTACCCCTTTACATTTCATTGCTTTCATACAATTTTCCCATTTCGCGGAGTTGAACGCGTTACGGATATCTATTGAAACGAGCGCGCAAAAGCCCTTCTTACGTCCCTCTTTAGCTTTCCTTGCCTTTTCGAGTACCGCTAAGATCGCGTCTACTGTCGACCGTCCCTTCCTAAAACCGAATTGATTCTCTGATAAGCCATTTTCGCCTACCAGGATTCCCTGAAGTCGTTCTAGAATCATTCCCTCTAGAAGTTTACCCATCGTGTCCAATAAACAAATTGGTCTAAACGATGAGACTTTATCTAGAGGTTTATCCCCTTTTCTTAGGAGGACCAACCTCTGTGTTTTCCAGTCGCTGAAAAACTCTCCACTCTCTAGACATGTATTAAAGACGTCGAGAAGTAGCTCTGGGTACACAGCGACAACCTCTTTGAGGATCTCGTTGGGTATTCCGTCCATGCCTGGCGCTTTGCCACTCTTTAACGTCCTTGCCACCTTTTTAAGCTCATCAAGAGTGAAGAGTTCATCACTGTTTACTACACTAGAGGTATAGTCCTCTCTGGGGCCAGATTCCACATGGGGAAACAGCGCCTTTATGATTTTTCGGACCCAGATCGGATTTTCAAGGCCAGGGATTTTTTGCCTCGAAACTAATTTCTTAGCGATGACTTTGTAGGCCAAACCCCAAGGGTCTTTCTCTGCTTCTCCGATCAGGTCCTTCCAACACGATTTCTTACTACTCTTTATAGCCCGCTTAAAAGTCTGCCTGGCTTTATGCCACTCTTCTTGCAGCTGGAGGTCTCCCTTAGAATGGGTGTATTTCCTCCTTGCTGCATGACAATCCTTTCTCAGGCGGGCTAGTTCGTCGTTCCACCAGTACAAGGCTACCTTCCTAGTTTTTCTTTGTTGCCGGCGAGGCATTGAGTTGTTGCACGCTGCAATAATAACTCGCCTCGCCTCACGCACCTTATCGCCTACAGAAGTTGGCTTCGTCGTCCAACCGAGCTCGTGAATAGCCCGAGCATCGATTAGAGACTCCACCAACTTCCCCCTATTTAGCCGTCTAAGATTCCAGGAGGGACTCTTGTGGCCACCATTCGGCTTGTTGTTCCCTCCCGGATTTTTCTCGACGACTATGAACTCAATGTACTGGTGGTCGCTCATGGTTGTTTCGTCCAGCACTCTCCACTCGCGTAATCTGCGGGCCACGCGGGGCGACGCAATTGTCAAATCGATGATGGACCCTGTTACCCCGCGTCTGAACGTGAACTCTCGACCCCGGTTCACTACCACTAAGTCATTTGCAGCGACCATATCCGATACCAAGATTCCTCTCTTGTCTAAGCGAGTCTCTCCCCATTCCGGTGACTTACTATTAAAGTCTCCCGCAATGAGGACATCCCCGCCGAAAGCTTTGATGCTCTCTTCAAGAGCTTGAATCTCGGCATCGAACTTTTTTATAGGATCGTTTGGAGAGAAGTAGCAGCTGTAAAAACGTACCTCCGCCACCTCTATCCAAACGAACCCACAGTCGGTCTCCATAAAGTCCCCAATGGCAATGTCCGGGTTACACACCTGGATTCCTGATCTTCTTGATGCATCCTGGAACCAAACAGAGGATTCTGGCTTCCTATATTGCTCACTGAAAAGCAATATGTCGGCTCCCCTCTCTCTGGCAGTCTGCATCAAGAGATCTTGCGCGACTTGTCCCTTCCTGAGATTTACTTGGAGAAACCTAAGCTCTGGATTTCAGATCTGTTAACATCTTCCAGTACACTGGGCAGGCCTTGCTCCCTGCAGGATGTTTTGTGTCCTCCAATCCACGATCGGAACAGTCCATGCATTTGGCTTCGCCACTGCATTGACTCTTCCTGTGGTCGGGACTCCCACATCTCCAGCAAACCGCTTTTCGGTCCCGGCCTTTGCATCCTCCAGCCAGATGTCCATAGCAGAGGCACCTATAGCACCTCTCCACTTCTACCCTGGCATGGACTCTGCAATTGACCCACCCTATCCTCACTCGCCCGGCCTTCAATAGCGACTCTGCCTCCGTTTCCGGAAGCCGCAGAATCGCCATTTTAGTGTTGCCGTAGCGAGCGAAGAGCCGGCATGGGACCTCCAAGCTCGGCCTGTCAAGTGCACCTCGAACCGCCTCTACTACATCATTTTCAACTATGGTTTCGTCGAGGTCTACTATTTCTATCGACCTCGTCGAAACCACAGTTCTTACTTCCGCCTTACCTTGAAGCGCGGTGGTCAGAGCACTGCTAAAACCCGAGAGACCCTGTCCCCTCTTAAGAACCAGAAGAAGATCATTCCTCCTGGTTCTCCGAACCGACAGTATCTCCGTACCTGTCTCCTCAGGTCTGACCGCCGCCTTCATTGCCATCATGATATCCTTATCATCTGTGGATATCACGATGGCATCTGTCTTCCTTTCTTTCCTTTTCCGGGGGAGTCGGCTATTTTCGTTATTCGACTCCTCCGTTTTTTCTTTCTCTTTTTTCTTTTTTATTTTCTTCTTCTTTTTGACCTCTTTCCAGGTTTCATTTTCCTGGAGAGAGTTCAATTGTTTTTGTTCTTCGGCCGCAGACTTGCTTTCCCCGAGGGCTAGCTCATCTGTTTTGCCTTTCTTTTTTTCAGCTTTTTCTGGTGGTGTCCCAGAGGCATCTCTTTTCTTTCCTTTTCTTTCCGAGTTCGGAGTCGCCAAGGATATTACCTCCTGGCGACTTCGAACTCTCTTTTGATAGAGGGATTCCGCCACCTCTAAATTATGAGAGAAGCAGGATCCCTCCTCTTTAATGTCTTTCGTGATGCCTCTGAGACTCACAGTATACTGAAATGCCTCTCTGGCACTGATTTTAACTTCCCTGGAGTTGTTTTTGAGCATCCCTTCCTTCACTATTTCTAGTGATTCGAAGAGTTGGTCAATCAACACAGACTGCTTGTCGACAAGTCCAAGAATGGATCTCCATTCTTCGACGATCGGTGAAGCAGTCCGCAACTCCAGGGTCTCCTTTTCATTTTCACTAATTGGGACAGAGAGGGCTAAGTCCTCTGTCTCCATTACGTCTCCGGAGCTACGGTCCAAAAGACCAGTGTGGTGTTGGCCCCCCCCAAAATCCGTGGGCCTTGCGCCGACCACCGGGGCTTTCACCCGATCGGAATCGGCGGCAGGATTATCCTCTTTCAAGGTACCTGCTTGGGGGATAACGTTTTTGTCATCACACATTGCCATAAAAAGTTTTCAGATTTCGATATGGGTGTGATAATTGTTAGTGTAAGTGTACATGTGTTCTGTTATGTAGGTGGGTGTACCCATATCAGTGTAAAGGAATGTATTTGTGTTAATGTTGTCTAAAGAGCCCCCAGGCCAAGACAAGATAGAGATCCCCTTTCGCACATTACAAACAAGGGAATAACGCGTTTATAGCGCATCCCACACTCATACTCAAGAAGAATCCTCTCCGAAGGGTTCCTCTTTCATTAAACAGACGTGAAAGGCGTCGTTTATAGACATAACCTTTCAGATTCATACATCAGTTCCTGTTATCCCGCAAGTTAAATCCCCCCAATCTGCGTCCCGAACGCATGATTTAACATGATCAGACGTGCCGGCAGGGATGACCAGCGTGGACAACAGGAGCTGCCCATTCATGGAAGATGCCGTTTATAGACTATCTCTTCCACAGTCACAAGACAAAACAAAACAATAATTCCATACTGAACCCGCCGGTTCAGAATCTTCCTGCCCATTCAGAGGGATATTGCGTTTATAGCAATACCCTCCATTTACACCAGAATTTTCTTCCATACAGATCTCCAACTGGTCTCCACCTCCAAGGCTCCCCAAACTACCCTCCTCCTCCTTCAAACCACTCCACTCATATACGCACATTCGCATAACATAATATACAAATGGCCGCAGATGAGCAAAGTGGATGAAGTCCCGGGCTTGGGACCGGCGTAGCGGAGTTAATAATAATAATAATAATAATAAAAATAATAATAATAATAATAATAATAATAATAATAATAATAATAATAACTCCGCTACGCCGGTCCCAAGCCCGGGACTTCATCCACTCTGCTCATCTGCGCCCATTTGTATATTATGTTATGCGAATGTGCGTATATGGGTAGAGTGGTTTGAAGGAGGAGGAGGGTAGTCTGGGGAGCCTTTGGGGTGGGGACAGGTTGGAGATCTGTATGGAAGAAAATTTTGGTGTAAGTGGAGGGTATTGCTATAAACGCAATATCCCTCTGAATGAGCAGGAAGATTCTGAACCGGTGGGTTCAGTATGGAATTTTTGTTTTGTTTTGTCTTGTGACTGTGGAAGAGATAGTCTATAAACGGCATCTTCCATGAATGGGCAGCTCCTGTTATCCACGCTGGTCATCCCTGCCGGCACGTCTGATCATGTTAAGTCATGCGCTCGGGACGCAGATGGGGGGATTCAACTTGCGGGATAACAGGAACTGGTGTATGAATCTGAAAGGTTTATGTCTATAAACGACGCCTTTCATGCCTGTGAAATAAGAGGGGAACCCTCCGGAGAGGCTTCTTCTTGAGTACGTGTGTGGGATGCGCTATAAACGCGTTATTCCCTTGGTTGAAGTGCGAGAAAGGGTATCTCTAGCTTGTCTTGGCCTTGGGGGCTCTTCAGACAACACTAACACAAATACATTTCTCTTACACTGATATGGGTACACCCACTTACATTACAGAACACATATTCACCTACACAAATAATTATCACACCCATATCGTTTCATTCAATTTTAAAAAAATGGAAATGCGCAATGATACCAACAGTATCCCCCAAGCAGGTACCTCAGTAGAGGATAATCCTGCCGCTGATTCCGATCGGGTGGAAGCCCCGGTGGTCAGCGCAAGGCCCACGGATTTTGGGGGGGGCCAACATTCCGCATGTTCTTTGTCTGACAAAGAACAAACCAGAATGGAAACGGAGACGATGGAAATCTCCGATACCAATAGGGAAGAAACCGCGTTCCCGTTGCTCGAAGATTGGAACTGTATGTTTCGACTTATGAAACGACAGTTCGAAATGTCTCAGGAGCTAAAAAGGGCCCTGAGAGTTGTAAAAGAAGGGATATTGAAAAACAACCCGAAACCGGTGAAAGATAGCGCTGTGGAGGCATTCCATTATGGAGAAAGCCTCTTCGGAATGGCTAAAGACTTAGTAGAGGATGGGGAAGAATTTAAAAAAAAGTTGGAATCCTACCAACCCATTCTTCACCCAAGAAGACTGAGCAAAGGGAATAGGGAAATTTCCCACAACACACCTTTGCCAGGCAGAAAGAAGAGGGGGGCTTCGTCGACACCCCCGGATAGAATGTCGAAGAAAGGGAAAGGATCCGAGTCTCCTCAGCAGATCGCTGAGAGCGGACCTGTTGAGAAGACACGGACATTCTCCGAAGTAGTAAGGGAACCTTGGGTTAAGGTGAAAAAAAAAGCGAAAAAAGAAACGATAAAAGAAAAAAGTTTAGAGAACGTAGCGGGGGGGTCTAAAAAACCCTCACATCCTCGCAAACGAAAAAAAAGGGAAACCGACGCAATTAAAATCAGCGCTAGGGAAGGACAGGATTATTCCAAAATCATGGAAGACATGTTCTCAGGGGTCAGCCCTGCTGAAAATAATGTCGAGATCCTGTCAGTCCGAAGATCTAGGAGGAATGAACTCCTCCTGGTTCTAAAGAAGGGACAGGATCTTACAGGCTTCAGCAGCGAGCTGACAACTGTCCTTCAAGGCCAGGCTGAAGTTACAACTGTGGTCTCGACGAAGTCAGTAGAAATTTTAGACCTCGATGAGACCGTAGTTGTTTCAGGAGTATTAAAAGCAGTAAAGAGCTGCCTGGGCAAGCCCGAGTTAGACGTACCTTGCCAGTTAGTGTCTCGGTACGGAAATACGCAGATGGCGATTCTACGCCTGCCTGACGTAGATGCGGAATCGCTACTCAAGGCGGGTCGAGTTAAGATTGGCTGGGTCAACTGCAGAGTCCGAGCCAGGGTGGAGGTAGACAGGTGTTTTAGATGCTTATGCTACGGACACTTGGCGCGGGGCTGCAGTGGCCCGGACAGAAGAAACGCCTGTTGGAAGTGTGGTGATCTGGACCACAAGAGCAAGTCATGTAAGGGTTCTGCTCGTTGCATGACTTGCTCCGACAAGGGGTCAGAGGAGACACACCACCTTCCGGGAAGCAGGGCTTGCCCAGTTTATTGGGGTATCCTCTCAGGTCTAAAAGACAAAATACGGGGTTCTCCAGGTTAACCTCGGAAGAGGAAGAGCCGCGCTGGACCTCCTGATGCAGACTGCAAGACAGAGAAAGGCTGATATACTGATCTTCAGTGAGCAGTGTAAAAAGCCAGAATTCTCTGTCTGGTTTCAGGACGCATCAGGAAGGTCCGGGATACAAGTGCTCAACCCGGACATCGCTGTCAGTGATTTCTTGGAGACCGATAAGGGTTTTGTTTGGGTAGAGGTGGCGGGTGTTCGTGTATACAGCTGCTACTTCTCCCCAAATGATCCCCTTAAGAAGTTCGATGCCGAGATCAGCTCTCTTGAAGAAAGCATAAATGCTTTCGACGGGGATGTCCTCATTGCGGGAGACTTCAATAGTAAGTCGCCGGAATGGGGAGAGACCCGTCAGGACAGGAGGGGGGTCTTGGTCACGGACATGGTCTCCACAAATGACCTGGTAGTGATGAACCGGGGGAAAGAGTTTACTTTTAGGCGGGGAGCATCAGGATCAATCATTGACCTGACATTAGCATCTCCTCGCCTGGCCCGCAGAGTAAGAAACTGGAAGGTGCTGGACCAGGTGACCATGAGCGACCACCAGTACATTGAGTTTTCAGTCTCCGAGGAAAAGGCGGTAGGGCACATTCACCCACAAAAGGGTAAGAATAAACCCTCCTGGAACCTTAGGAGACTGAACAGGGAGAAGTTGGCAAAATCTCTGGTTGAGGCTCGCCTTATTAAGAGACTTAACTGGCAGAAGGAGCCAACTTCTTTAAAGGGCATAGTGCGAGAGGCGAGGCAAATTATAGTGGATGCTTGCAACCACTCCATGCCTCGCCGGCACCAAACAAAAGCAAGGAAAGGTGCTCTGTACTGGTGGAGCGATGAACTAGCCCGCTTAAGAAGAGAATGCAACGCAGCGCGAAGGAAATATACCCACTCTAAGGGAGACCTCGCGCTGCAAGAAGATTGGCATAAAGCCAGACGCATCTTCAAGCGGGCTATAAGGAGTAGCCAACGTAAGTGCTGGAAGGACCTAATCGGAACGACCGAGACCGATCCATGGGGTTTGGCGTTTAAAATTGTTACTAAGAAATTAGTATCAAGGCAACAAACCCCCGGTCTAGGCAATCCGATATGGGTCCAGAAGATCATAAAAGCGTTATTTCCCCACGTGGAACCGAGCCCCAAGGAGGATTATACTTGCGTAGTACAGATGGAGGAACTCTTCAAGCAGGAAGAACTTATAAAGGCAGCAAGGACGTTGAAGAATGGCAAAGCGCCAGGTAATGATGGAATACCGAGCGAGATCCTAAAAGAGGTGATCGCAGTGTATCCGGAGTTGCTTCTCAACGTCTTTAATGCATGTTTAAAAGCTGGAGAGTTCTTCAGCGACTGGAAAGTGCAAAAGTTGGTCCTTCTTAGGAAAGGCGATAAGCCTCTAGATGAAGTATCATCGTTCAGACCAATTTGTCTGTTGGATACGATGGGAAAACTTCTGGAGGCTATGGTTCTAGAAAGACTTCAGGGAATCCTGGTAGGCGAAAAAAGCCTATCGGAGAACCAGTTTGGCTTCCGGAAAGGCCGGTCAACAGTTGATGCAATACTCTCTGTTGTGAACCTGGCAAAGGAAGTCAATCAGGGGAAGAAGAAGGGTTTCTGTGCTCTTGTTTCCATCGACATACGGAATGCGTTTAATTCTGCGAGATGGGACATCTGCATTGAGGCGTTAAGACGAAAAGGAGTACCGACTTATCTGTTGCGAATGATGGACAACTATCTTAGCGACAGATGGGTCGTGTACGAAAGCAATGTGTGCCGTCTCAAGGAAGAAATGACCTGCGGGGCACCACAGGGGTCGAAGGTGGGTCCATTTATATGGAACGTCATGTACGACGGACTCCTGAGAATGGAACTGCCTGAAGACACAACCCTGAAAGCCTTCGCAGATGACGTACTTCTGGTGTGTAGAGCACGGGAAACCAAATTTCTTCAGATAAAGCTCAATGAAAGTCTGCGGCGAGTAGAGCGTTGGTTATATCGTCATGGGCTGCAAATGGCCCTAGAGAAGACCGAGGCTTTGCTCGTTACGGTCCGGAGAGCTTATGAAGCCCCTAAGGTGAAAATAGGTGGAACTGAAGTCTCATGGGGAAAAACGCTTAAGTACCTGGGAGCGACGTTGGACCAAAGGTTAAATTTTGGCCAACATGTGGATATCACAGCGCTCAAGGCCACCGAATGTATGGGTAACCTATCGAGGTTAATGCCCAACATTGGTGGTCCCAGGGAAAAAAAGCGGCGCTTAGTGGCGACTGTGGTTCTAGCAAAGCAGCTTTACGCTGCCCCTGCATGGGCCGACGCCCTTACGACCCGCAGCATCTTGGATAGGTTACTTTCTGTACAAACAGGGAGTTCACGGAGAGTAATCTCAGCCTATAGGACGGTGTCTGATTGCGCTGCTCTGGTTCTTGCGAGTACACCGCCAACAGATTTGTTGGCAAAAGAAAGACAGGAAGTCTTTCGGATCAACAAAGAACGGACGGTATCGCGGGAACAACAGGGCAGCGGTAGTCTAAAGATGGCTATCCGCAAAGCGGCAAGAATCAGACTCGTCGATAGTTGGCAGGCAAGATGGGATGGGGAATCCAAAGGAAGGTGGACTTACCGCCTGATTCCCCACCTCGCCACATGGTTAGAAAGAAAGCACGGAGAGGTTGGCTACTACCTTACGCAGGCAATGACTGGTCACGGCTGCTTCGGACAGTACCTTCACAGATTTAAGATCAGAGAAGAGGCAAAATGTGTGTATTGCGGCGCTGAAATTGACGACGCGGAACACACTCTCTTCTCCTGCGGGCAATGAAGTGAGCTGAGACGGGCCATGTTTGACGCGGTGAAAACTCAATTCACCGCTGATAACATGGTCTCGGTTATGCTCCAAAGCGCGGACTCTTGGCGCCACATCGAGTTCTTCATTACTTCGGTAATGAAGACAAAAGATGTGGATGGAAGAAGAGGTTAACCTGGAGAAATAGCCGGGGGCGATTTGCGGGAGGGGGAGGAGGAAGTAGTTTTAGTTCCTCCTCCCACTCCCGCGACTCCCCCCTGGTGGTTAAGGTATATAATTGTCTAACACGACGGACAGGGAGGTCTAAGAGAGAGGACTTCCACTTGCGAAGTAAAGCCAATAGGTAGTTCCGCAAGTGGATTAGATGTCCCAGAATAAGACGGGAGTGGTTTTTAGTGGGTCGACCAGAACAAGAGCGGTTATCCCCACATAACCTGGGAATTCATTACTCAGGTATCTGAATTCGCAGATTTTCCACTTCCGACTACAAAAAAAAAAAAAAAAAAAAAAAAAAAAAAAAATAATAATAATAATAATAATAATAATAATAATAATAATAATAATAATATCGCTCGTTCCACTTGATGCATTAACATTGACACCAGCCAAGTGATCCACCGTTGTCATGTTTCCTTTGTTGCAGTCGTTCGATGACGACGTGGTGGGGCCTGCATTTGCACCCCTTCCCAGCGCCGACCCTGGGCTTCCGACACCCTGTGGTGGTAATTTATCTTTCGTTTTGTTTAAAAATTCCATTATTGTATTTTATGTCGGGGTTCCTTCCCTTAGGTCCTAAACCAGTCTTGCATATAAGTGTGACAAAAAAAGGGTAAATGAGAGTGTTGTGAAAGGTCTCCGCAATGAACTGCCCCGCGAGGCAGGGTGCGCGGAGGTTAGTATGAGTGTGTGAAATTGTGTGAGGCTTATATGCAAGTGTAAAAGTGTATGAAAGTGTAAGTGTTTTTGTGTGTGTGACCCGTAACGTGGGATGGTCAAGCGTTAACTGGGTACTACCACCTCGCCAGGGTGGACCCAGGACCGCCTCCATTGGTTACACAGACGTTATAGCATTGCCAAGGCATTGATGCGACGTCTGTGCTATCCAGTGTCAGGTGAGCTAAGAAACTCGGACCTCAGAGGACGATGCATCTCTCACAGAGGACAAGAAGTAAACTTCAGGTCATGATCACTGAGTAGACACCATAATAATAATAATAATAATAATAATAATAATAATAATAATAATAATAATAATAATAATAATAATAATAATAATAATAATAATAATAATAATAATAATAATAATAATAATAATAATAATTTTTTTTCTTTTTTTTTTATTAAGGGAAACGGTAAAAAATACAGAGAATTATACATCAGTACACTGTAATGTCATAATGAGTCCTGTAAAAAAAAATACGTCCCTTATTTCCTCTTCGCCTCACAAAAACTTCCGGCACCGCTTTCGCATTCCATCAGAAGTCGGGTTCATAGGCGACTGTTAGCCGTACATCAGCTCTCTGTCAGTTTCCTTCTTGGATGTCGTTCTATTTGTCTAGGTCTGTAGTCAAGATTAGGCTCTTGTTTTTTTTGTCGTACTCAAGTTAAAATTGCTTTTCCCTTTTTTAATTTATCGAAGTCCCTCTTCTTTCGTCGGAGGACAGTCTCTACATATACTGCTATTTCATCCCAAAATTTTCTGCATT
>CM065483.1:33245201-33386806 GCA_032873175.1 Leptopilina drosophilae | reverse complement strand
CGGAATTCATCCTGAAATCTTTCGGAAAATTTCCGGAAATTTATTTTTTTTACGGAAATCATCCGGGAAATTTCCGGAAATTAATTTTTTTACGGAAATCATCCGGCAATGTTCCGGAAATTAATTTTTTTTAATGTAAATCATCCGGAAATCTTCCGGAAAATTTCCCCAAATTTATTTTTTTCACGGAAATCATTCGGAAATATTTCGGAAATTTATTTTTTTACGGAAATCATCCGGGAAATTTCCGGAAATTTATTTTTTTACGGAAATCATCCGGAAATGTTCCGGACAATTTCCGGAAATTTTTTTTTACGAAAATCATCCGGGAAATTTCCGGAAATTTATTTTTTACGAAAATCATCCGGAAATCTTCCGGAAAATTTCCGGAAATTTATTTTTTTACGGAAATTATTCGGAAATATTCCGGAAAATTTCCAGAAATTTATTTTTTTTACAGAAATCAGCCGGAAATCTTCCGGAAAATTTCCGGAAATTTATTTTTTTTAATGTAAATCATCCGGAAATCTTGTGGAAAATTTCCGGAAATTTTTTTTTACGGAAATCATCGAGAAAATTTTTGGAAATTTATTTTTTTACTGAAATCATCCGGAAATCTTCCGGAAAATTTACCCAAATTTATTTTTTTTACGGAAATAATTCGGAAATATTTCGGAAATTTATTTTTTTTACGGAAATCATTCGGAAATCTTCCGGAAAATTTCCGGAAATTTATTTTTTACGACAATCGTCCTGGAAATATTCCATAAATTTATTTTTTTTACGGAAATCATTCGGAAATCTTCCGGAAAATTTCCGGAAATTTATTTTTTACGACAATCATCCGGGAAATTCCTAGAAAATTTGTTTTTTTACGGAAATCATCCTGAAATCTTCCGAAAAATTTTCGGAAATTTTTATTTTCGGAAATCATCCGGGAAATTTTCGGAAATTTATTTTTTTACGAAATTCATCCGGAAATATTCCGGAAAATTTCCGGAAATTTTTTTTTTTAACGGAAATCATTCGGAAATATTCCGGAAAAATTCCAGAAATTTATTTTTTTTACGGAAATCATTCGGAAATCATCCGGAAAATTTCCGGAAATTTATTTATTTTAGACGGAACTCATCTGGAAATCTTCCGGAAAATTTCCGGAAATTTATTTTTTTACGAAAATCATTCGGAAATATTCCGGAAATTAATTTTTTTACGGAAATCATCCAGAAATGTTCCGGAAAGTTTCCGGAAATTTATTTTATACGTAAATCATCCGGGAAATTCCTCGAAATTTGTTTTTTTTACGGAAACCATCCTAAAATCATCCGGAACATTTCCGGAAATTTATTTTTTTTTAATTTATTTTTTTAGGGAAATCATCTATAAATATTCCGGAAAATTTCCGGAAATTTTTTTTAACGGAAATCATTCGGAAATCTTGCGGAAAGTTTCCGGAAATTTTTTTTTACGGAAATCATCCGGGAAATTCCTGGAAATTTGTTTTTTTTAAGGAAATCATTCTGAAATCTCCCGGAAAATTTCCGGAAATTTATTTTGTTTACGAAAATCATTCGGAAATATTCCGGAAATTAATTTTTTTACTGAAATCATCCAGAAATGTTCCGGAAAATTTCCGGAAATTTATTTTTTACGGAAATCATCCGGGAAATTCCTGGAAATTTGTTTTTTTTATACGGAATTCATCCTGAAATCTTTCGGAAAATTTCCGGAAATTTATTTTTTTTACGGAAATCATCCGGGAAATTTCCGGAAATTAATTTTTTTACGGAAATCATCCGGCAATGTTCCGGAAATTTATTTTTTTTAATGTAAATCATCCGGAAATCTTCCGGAAAATTTCCCCAAATTTATTTTATTCACGGAAATCATTCGGAAATATTTCGGAAATTTATTTTTTTACGGAAATCATCCGGGAAATTTCCGGAAATTTATTTTTTTACGGAAATCATCCGGAAATGTTCCGGACAATTTCCGGAAATTTTTTTTACGAAAATCATCCGGGAAATTTCCGGAAATTTATTTTTTACGAAAATCATCCGGAAATCTTCCAAAAATTTCCGGAAATTTATTTTTTTACGGAAATTATTCGGAAATATTCCGGAAAATTTCCAGAAATTTATTTTTTTTGCAGAAATCAGCCGGAAATCTTCCGGAAAATTTCCGGAAATTTATTTTTTTTAATGTAAATCATCCGGAAATCTTGTGGAAATTTTCCGGAAATTTTTTTTTACGGAAATCATCCAGAAAATTTTTGGAAATTTATTTTTTTACTGAAATCATCCGGAAATGTTCCGGAAAATTTCCGGAATTTTATTTTTTACGGAAATCATCCGGGAAATTCCTGGAAATTTGTTTTTTTTACGGAAATCATTCTGAAATCTTCCGAAAAATTTCCGGAAATTTTTTTTTTAACGGAAATCATTCGGAAATATTCCGGAAAATTTCCAGAAATTTATTTTTTTACGGAAATCATTCGGAAATCTCCCGGAAAATTTCCGGAAATTTATTTTTTTTGTACGCAAATCATTCGGAAATAATCCGGAAATATTCCGGAAATTAATTTTTTTACGGAAATCATCCAGAAATGTTCCGGAAAATTTCCGGAAATTTATTTTATACGGAAATCATCTCGGAAATTCCTCGAAATTTATTTTTTTACGGAAATCATCCTGAAATCATCCGGAAAATTTCCGGAAATTTATTTTTTTTAACGGAAATCATTCGGAAATATTCCGGAAAAATTCCAGAAATTTATTTTTTTACGGAAATCATTCGGAAATCATCCTGAAATCATCCGGAAAATTTCCGGAAATTTATTTTTTTTACGGAAATTATTCGGAAATATTCCAGAAAAATTCCAGAAATTTATTTTTTTTACGGAAATCATTCGGAAATCATCCGGAAATTTATTTATTTTAAACGGAAATCATCTGGAAATATTCCGGAAAATTTCCGGAAATTAATTTTTTTTATGTAAATCATCCGGAAATCATCCGGAAATTTATTTTGTTTACGAAAATCATTCGGAAATATTCCGGAAATTAATTTTTTTACGGAAATCATCCAGAAATGTTCCGGAAAATTTCCGGAAATTTATTTTATACGGAAATCATCCGGGAAATTCCTCGAAATTTGTTTTTTTACGGAAACCATCCTTAAATCTTCCGGAAAATTTCCGGAAATTTATTTTTTTTACGGAAATCATCCGGGAAATTTCCGGAAATTAATTTTTTTACGGAAATCATCCGGCAATGTTCCGGAAATTTATTTTTTTTAATGTAAATCATCCGGAAATCTTCCGGAAAATTTCCCCAAATTTATTTTTTTCACGGAAATCATTCGGAAATATTTCGGAAATTTATTTTTTTACGGAAATCATCCGGGAAATTTCCGGAAATTTATTTTTTTACGGAAATTATCCGGAAATGTTCCGGACAATTTCCGGAAATTTTTTTTTACGAAAATCATCCGGGAAATTTCCGGAAATTTATTTTTTACGAAAATCATCCGGAAATCTTCCGGAAAATTTCCGGAAATTTATTTTTTTACGGAAATCATTCGGAAATATTCCGGAAAAATTCCAGAAATTTATTTTTTTTACGGAAATCATTCGGAAATCATCCGGAAAATTTCCGGAAATTTATTTATTTTAGACGGAACTCATCTGGAAATCTTCCGGAAAATTTCCGGAAATTTATTTTTTTACGGAAATTATTCAGAAATATTCCGGAAAATTTCCAGAAATTTATTTTTTTTGTACGCAAATCATTCGGAAAGCTTCCGGAAAATTTACGGAAAATTTTTTTTACGGAAATCATCCGGGAAATTTCCGGAAATTTATTTTTTTTACAGAAATCATTCGGAAATATTCCGGAAATTAATTTTTTTACGGAAATCATCCAGAAATGTTCCGGAAAATTTCCGGAAATTTATTTTTTACGGAAATCATCCGGGAAATTCCTGGAAATTTGTTTTTTTACGGAAATCATCCAGTAATCTTCCGGAAAATTTCCGGAAATTTATTTTTTTTACGGAAATTATTCGGAAATATTCCAGAAAAATTCCAGAAATTTATTTTTTTTACGGAAATCATTCGGAAATCATCCGGAAAATTTCCGGAAATTTATTTATTTTAAACGGAAATCATCTGGAAATATTCCGGAAAATTTCCGGAAATTAATTTTTTTTATGTAAATCATCCGGAAATCATCCGGAAAATTTCCGGAAATTTATTTTGTTTACGAAAATCATTCGGAAATATTCCGGAAATTAATTTTTTTACGGAAATCATCCAGAAATGTTCCGGAAAATTTCCGGAAATTTATTTTATACGGAAATCATCCGGGAAATTCCTCGAAATTTGTTTTTTTACGGAAACCATCCTGAAATCTTCAGGAAAATTTCCGGAAATTTATTTTTTTACGGAAATTATTCGGAAATATTCCGGAAAATTTCCGGAAATTTTTTTTTACGGAAATCATCCGGGAAATTTCAAATTTTTTTACGGAAATTATTCGGAAATATTCCGGAAATTAATTTTTTTACGGAAATCATCCAGAAATGTTCCGGAAAATTTCCGGAAATTTATTTTATACGGAAATCATCCGGGAAATTCCTCGAAATTTGTTTTTTTTACGGAAACCATCCTAAAATCTTCCGGAAAATTTCCGGAAATTTATTTTTTGACGGAAATTATTCGGAAATATTCCGGAAAATTTCCGGAAATTTTTTTTACGGAAATCATCCGGGAAATTTCAGGAAATTTATTTTTTACGAAAACCATCCGGGAAATTCCTCGAAATTTGTTTTTTTTACGGAAATCATTCGGAAATCTTCCGGACAATTTCCGGAAATTTATTTTTTTTACGCAAATCTTTTGGAAATCTTCCGGAAAATTTCCGGAAATTTTTTTTACGGAAATCATCCAGGAAATTTCCGGAAATTTATTTTTTTACGGATATCATCCAGAAATGTTCCGGAAAATTTCTGGAAATTTATTTTTTACGGAAATCATCTGGGAAATTTCCGGAAATTTTCCGGAAGATTTCCGGATGATTTACATTAAAAAAAATAAATTTCCGGAAATTTTCCGGAAGATTTCCGTACAAAAATAAATTTGCGGAAATTTTCCGGAAGATTTCCGGATGATATCCGTAAAAAATTAAATTTCCCTAAATTTCCTGGATGATTTCCGTAAAAAAAAATTTCCGGAAATTTTCCGGAAGATTTCCGTACAAAAATAAAATTGCGGAAATTTTCCGGAAGATTTCCGAATGATTTCCGTAAAAAAAAATAAATTTCCGGAATATTTCCGAATGATTTCTGTAAAAAAAATAAATTTGCGGAAATTGTCCAGAACATTTCCGGATGATTTCTGTAAAAAAATAAATTCCTGGAAATTTCCTGGATGATTTATGATTTATTTTATTTTTTTATTTATTTATTTTTTTTTTTGTACGGAAATCATCCGGAAATTTATTTTTTTTACGGAAATCATCTGGAAATCTTCCGGAAAATTTTCGGGAAATATATTTTTCTTACGCAAATCATTTGGAAATCTTCCGGAAAATTTCGGGAAATTTATTTTTTTTTACCGAAATCATCCGGAAATCCTCCGGAAAATTTCCGGAAATTTTTTTTTAAGCAAATCATTCGGAAATCTTCTGGAAAATTTCCGGAAATTTATTTTTTTTGTACGGAAATCATTCGGGAAATTTCCGGAAATTTATTTTTTTTTAATGTAAATCATCCGGAAATCGTCCGAAAAATTTCCGGAAATTTTTTTTTTACGGAAATCATCTGGGAAATTTCCGGATATTAATTTTTTTACGGAAATCATCTGGGAAATTTTCGGATATTTATTTTTTTACGGAAATCATCCTGAAATCTTCCGGAAATTTTCCGGAACATTTCCGGAAGATTTCCGGATGATTTACATTAAAAAAAATAAATTTCCGGAAATTTTCCGGAAGATTTCCGAATGATTTCCGTAAAAAAAAAAAAATTTCTGGAATATTTCCCAATGATTTCCGTAAAAAAATTAAATTTGCGGAAATTTTCTGGAAGATTTCCAAATGATTTCTGTAAAAAAATAAATTTCTGGAAATTTTCCGGAATATTTCCCAATAATTTCCGTAAAAAAAATAATTTCTGGAAATTTTCCGGAAGATTTCCAGATGATTTCCGTTTAAAATAAATAAATTTCCGGAAATTTTCCGGAAGATTTCCGTAAAAAAAATAAATTTCCGGAAATTTTCCGGAAGATTTCCGAATGATTTTCGTAAATAAAATAAATTTCCGGAATATTTCCGAATGATTTCTGTAAAAAAAATAAATTTGCGGAAATTGTCCAGAACATTTCCGGATGATTTCTGTAAAAAAATAAATTTCCGGAAATTTCCTGGATGATTTCCGTAAAAAAAAATTTCCGGAACATTTCCGGATGATATCCGTAAAAAATTAAATTTCCGGAAATTTCCTGGATGATTTCCGTAAAAAAAAATTTCCGGAAATATTCCGGAAGATTTCCGGATGATTTACATTAAAAAAAAATAAATTTCCGGACATTTTCCGGAAGATTTCCGTAGAAAAATAAATTTGCAGAAATTTTCCGGAAGATTTCCGAATGATTTCTGTAAAAAAAATAAATTTGCGGAAATTGTCCAGAACATTTCCGGATGATTTCTGTAAAAAAATAAATTTCCGGAAATTTCCCGGATGATTTCCGTAAAAAAAAAATTTCCGGAAATTTTTCGGAAGATTTCCGGATGATTTACATTAAAAAAAAATAAATTTCCGGAAATTTCCTGTTGCAATTACTAATTTCAAATCATGCAACAGGCATTACGTCATAAATAAGAGACCCCTACAGTCAAAACTATCAAATGATTCACACTTACACTTTTACATTCAGTATAAAGCCTCTTGCCATAGAATGCGGTAACTCTGTCAATTCGGTCTTTTAATATAACAAGTTTATGTACACTCTTTTGATAAATCCTTTAATAAACGTTGTTAAAACCAATAGGTTATGGGCCCAGGAGTCCGTCACTGCGCTTATAATATAGTGAATCGCGAAAACTAGCCGAAAATTGAAACAAGGCGAAAGCGTGGCTGAGATAACCTCAAAATCGTCATCGCGTCCCTCGCAGTTGTTCAGTGTATGTGTGTGAAAGCTTCGCGAACATTCGAAAATGGCTTCGACATCGTCGATTCAAATGGAAAAATTATCGAAAGATAATTACGATACATGGCGTATTCAGATGGAGGCAATCCTGGTCAAAAATGATCACTGGGAATATGTAACGGGAACAACCGCAAAACCCGAAGCTATACCTGAAAATGCAGCAACGATAGCCGCATGGGAAAAGAAAGATCGAAAAGCGAAAGCTGACATAATCCTCGCGATGAACCCCTCCGAATTGTGTCACGTCAAAAACTGTGCTACTTCTAACGAGGTATGGCAGAAACTAGAATTAGTTTATCAGTCGAAAGGCCCTGCCAGGAAGGCAACACTACTGAAGAAGTTGTTGTTTACCAAAATGGAGGAAACGGGCAATATGCCAGAACACTTGACCTCTTTCTTTAACACAGTCGACAAACTCGGAGAAATCGAAATCAAAATCTCAGAAGATTTGTTAACAATCCTTTTGTTATACAGCATTCCCAATAGTTTCGACAACTTCCGTTGCGCAATCGAGGCGCGAGACGAACTACCGTCACCCGAAGTGCTAAAAGTGAAACTGTTAGAAGAATTCAGCGCCCGAAAAGGAAAAGAATTCGAACAAGACCCGCAAGGTGCTTTTTATTCTAAAACTCCAGCGAATCACTTTAAGCAAAAGGACAAAAACGACGAAAGTGTGCGGAATCTCAGATCGTTTCAGAAAAACAGTGTGGAAAGCAAATATAAAAAGAATTTCAAGTGCAACTACTGTAGAAAAATAGGACATAAAGCGTCAGAATGCCGAAAAAGGGCAGCGAACGATAAGCAAAGCGCGTCAAAAGCTGAAGAAGCTCGAAAATGTGAAAACGTGAAAACAGAAGAAACGGCCTCGCTCGAATGTGTTTTTACCGTTGAAGTGCCAAGTGCAAATTTGTGGTGTATAGATAGTGGTGCAACGTCGCATATGTGCTGGGACAAATCCCTTTTTTCAGATCTTGTACCAATTAGTGATCAAAAGGTGAAGTTAGCCGTGGACAAAACAGCTTCCATCGAAGGGAAAGGAACGATCCATCTCGAACTACCTGTCGGTCACCAGAAAGCGAAAATCAGGTTGGAAAATTCCCTCTTCGTGCCAGAGCTCAGGACAAATCTGTTCTCAGTTTCGAAAGCAGCAACCAACGGCCGTAGCATATCCTTCACTGAAACCGGTGCAATGATTCTAAACGAAGATAAGGAAGTAATTTTTTTTGCGACAAAGAAAAACGATTTGTACTTTTTCAACGCAACACAGAATCAGGAATCGGAAATAGCGTCCATAGTTGAAAACAACGTTCAGGTGAGCGAATTCGACAAACTCCACAAAAGGTATGGCCACTTAAATGAAATAGACTTGCGCAAACTCCTTGCCAAAAATATGGTTCACGGATTAAATTTCAAATCAGGAGACAAACTCTCTATTTGTGACACTTGCATTTTAGGCAAACAAACGGCAAAGCCATTTCCGAAAAATTCCACATCGAGGAGCGGAAAACTGCTTGAATTGATACACTCTGACGTCTGTGGTCCCATGAGAACCAAATCCCTTGGAGGAGCTTCCTATCTGGCAACATTTATCGACGACAAGTCCAATTGGGTCGAAGTCCACTTTCTCAAGTCCAAAGAAGAGGTAAAGTCAGCCTTTCTCAAATTTAAAGCGATGGTCGAGAATCATACCGAGAGAAAAATAAAAACGTTGCGCACTGATAATGGTCTGGAATACTGCGGATCAGATTTCACAGCAAACCTGGAACGAAGCGGCATCAAACGGGAACGGACAGTGGCGTACACGCCGCAACAAAACGGGAAGGCTGAGCGAATGAATCGCACGCTCATCGAGATGGCCAGATGCATGCTAATAGAATCCCAACTGTCTGAAACCTACTGGGCAGAAGCAGTAGCCACTGCAGTTTATTTACGAAACCGATGCCCTACAAAAGCTCTCGAAAGTCAAACCCCTTTTGAAGTATGGCATGAAAGGAAACCAACTATCGCTCATCTGAAAACGTTCGGCTGCAAAGCTTACGCTCTGAAGAAGAAACCCGGAAAAGGGAAATTTGAACCGAGATCTACGCCGTGCATCTTCGTTGGATACTCTACGGAAAGCAAGGCATATCGGCTCTGGAACCCTGATACAAGAAAGATCATATGCAGTCGGGATGTTGAATTTATTGAAAATTACAACGACGTGAGATCTAAAACCGCGGGAAAACCACCGAGAAACGTCCAGATCACATTTGATCTCCAAGAGCATCATGACGAATCAGGAGAAAATCTTGACGACGAGATGATCAGCAATTCCGAGGACTCTTCAGACTATCAGAGCATTGTTCAGGATGAACACTCATCATCAAACCACGAAACCACCCACGATAACTCGGAAGAAGATAGTGATGACACGACAATCACTGACTTCAGAGGATTTCCGAATCTTCCAGAAATCGACCAGGAGGAACTGGCCACCAACCCGAGCTTCACATCAAGTGACAAAAGAGCAAACCCATCTGCCGAGGATCAGAGGGGGCCAGGACGGCCAAAATTCGTCAAAACAGGAGGTCCGGGACGTCCTAGAAAACAGTACTGCACAGCCAAACGGAAAACAAGCGAACAGGCTTCTATAATCAGCGAAGATACTCCAAATCCTTCAGTCGAAGAAGCATTAGCTGGACCGTGGAAATATGACTGGCACGAAGCAATGAAGGACGAATTTAACGCTCTCAGGAAAAACGAAGCCTGGATTCTGACTGTACGACCCAAGCATAAAAGGGTAATCGGCTGCAAATGGACCCTTCGGACAAAGTACAACGCTGAAGGCCAAGTAGAACGTCGCAAAGCACGTTTAGTCGCGAAGGGATTCAATCAGCGGCCGGGAATAGACTTCGAAGAAACGTTTGCTCCAGTCGCCAGGCAGAGTTCTATTCGAACCATCGTCGCTTTTTCGGTGGAACGAGGTCTCACTTTGTACCAGCTGGACGTGGTTTCGGCGTACATCAACGGTGATCTGGATGAGGAGATTTTCATGGAGCAAGCAGAAGGCTTCATAGAAGAGGGAAAGGAAAACTTCGTCTACCGTCTCAAAAAGTCAATATACGGTTTAAAGCAGTCAGGGAGGCAATGGTTCAAGAAATTAGACGAACAGCTCAGAAACTACGGCTTGAAGCAACTTGACAGCGACAAGTGCATCTACATGTTGACAACCGATAGCTGCACTTTAATCGTCGTCGTGTACGTGGACGATTTAATCATTGCTGCTGACTCGGTCCAATCATTCTCAAAACTGAAGAGATTTTTGGAAGAAAGGCTGGAGATGAAAGACTTGGGAAAGTTACACTACTATCTTGGAATCGAATTCAAACAAGATACGACTTCGAATTCTGTGTTCATGCATCAAAGAAAGTATATCGACGACACTCTACGCAAATTCGGGATGCAAGACGCGAAGCCAGCGACTACGCCTCTCGACGGAAACATCAAGTTGAGCAAATCAATGGAGCCAAAGACGGAAGAGGAGGTCAGTGAAATGGAAAGGATTCCATATCAATCGATCATCGGATCCCTGATGTACTTGGCAGTCTCAACGAGGCCGGACATCGCCCACGCGGTTAGCGCACTGAGCCAGTACAATCGAAATCCTGGGAAAGATCATTGGATTGCAGCGAAGCACGTCCTTCGATACCTGAAGGGAACACGTGACCTTGGACTCATGTTCACCAGGACAGGAAAAGAGTTGGTTGGTTACGTCGACGCCGACTGGGGTTCAAATGTCGACGATCGCCGCTCATACACCGGATTCTTATTCCAATTGGCCGGCTGTCCGATCGTCTGGGAATCAAGAAAACAACGATCAGTCGCTCTATCCAGCACCGAAGCTGAATACATGGCCCTATCGGATGCAGCCAAGGAAACCGTGTATCTACGCAATTTTCTGAAAGAAATCGGATACCTAAATCCAAACCTAGGAGCAACCCGAATCTACTGTGACAATCAAGGAGCCCAAAAGCTGATGAGAAACCCGGTATACCACGCTCGCAGCAAACACGTGGACATTCGATATCATTACGTACGTGAAATTTTCGAGAAAGGAGAATTGGACGTCGAATACATCCCCACGAGTGAAATGGTAGCGGACATTCTAACTAAGAATCTCTTCGGACCGGCTCATCGAAAATGTTGTGTTGGGATGGGAATTAGTGAAAAACAATCACAGGACAAATAGTGAATACGTGTTGAGAGGGGGTGTTGCAATTACTAATTTCAAATCATGCAACACGCATTACGTCATAAATAAGAGACCCCTACAGTCAAAACTATCAAATGATTCACACTTACACTTTTACATTCAGTATAAAGCCTCTTGCCATAGAATGCGGTAACTCTGTCAATTCGGTCTTTTAATATAACAAGTTTATGTACACTCTTTTGATAAATCCTTTAATAAACGTTGTTAAAACCAATATTTCCCGGATGATTTCCGTAAAAAAAAATTTCCGGAAGATTTCCGAATGATTTGGGTACAAAAAAAATAAATTTCCGGAAATTTATTTTTTTTTAATGTAAATCATCCGGAAATCTTCCGGAAAATTTCCAGAAATTTTTTTTTACGGAAATCATTCGGAAATCTTCCGGAAAATTTCCGGAAATTTATTTTTTTGTACGGAAATCATCCGGAAATTTATTTTTTTTACGGAAATCATCTGGAAATCTTCCGGAAAATTTTCGGGAAATTTATTTTTCTTACGCAAATCATTTGGAAATCTTCCGGAAAATTTCGGGAAATTTATTTTTTTTACCGAAATCATCCGGAAATCCTCCGGAAAATTTCCGGAAATTTTTTTTTACGCAAATCATTTGGAAATCTTCCGGAAAATTTCGGGAAATTTATTTTTTTTTACTGAAATCATCCGGAAATCCTCCGGAAAATTTCCGGAAATTTTTTTTTTACGCAAATCATTCGGAAATCTTCTGGAAAATTTCCGGAAATTTATTTTTTTTGTACGGAAATCATTCGGGAAATTTCCGGAAATTTATTTTTTTACGGAAATCATACGGAAATGTTCCGGACAATTTCCGGATGATTTACATTAAAAAAAAATAAATTTCCGGAAATTTATTTTTTTTGTACCCAAATCATTCGGAAATCTTCCGGAAATTTTTTTTTACGGAAATCATCCGGGAAATTTCCGGAAATTTATTTTTTTTAAATGTAAATCATCCGAAAATCTTCCGAAAAATTTCCGGAAATTTTTTTTTTACGGAAATCATCTGGGAAATTTCCGGATATTTATTTTTTTACGGAAATCATCTGGGAAATTTTCGGATATTTATTTTTTTACGGAAATCATCCTGAAATCTTCCGGAAATTTTCCGGAACATTTCCGGAAGATTTCCGGATGATTTACATTAAAAAAAATAAATTTCCGGAAATTTTCCGGAAGATTTCCGAATGATTTCCGTAAAAAAAAAATTTCTGGAATATTTCCCAATGATTTCCGTAAAAAAATTAAATTTGCGGAAATTTTCTGGAAGATTTCCAAATGATTTCTGTAAAAAAAATAAATTTCTGGAAATTTTCCGGAATATTTCCCAATAATTTCCGTAAAAAAATAATTTCTGGAAATTTTCCGGAAGATTTCCAGATGATTTCCGTTTAAAATAAATAAATTTCCGGAAATTTTCCGGAAGATTTCCGTAAAAGAAAATAAATTTCCGGAAATTTTCCGGAAGATTTCCGAATGATTTTCGTAAATAAAATAAATTTCCGGAAAATTTCCGAATGATTTGCGCAATAATAAAATAAATTTCCGTACAAAAAAAATAAATTTCCGGAAAGTTTCCGGAAGATTTCCGTACAAAAAAAATAAATTTCCGAAAGATTTCCGAATAATTTCCGTACAAAAAAAAATTTGCATAAAATTTCCGGAAATTTTCCGGAAACCACTTCCGGAATGTATCCAGGAAGTTTTCCGGAAAATTTCCGGAAATCCTTCCACATGGGTTCTAAGGCATATTTTGAAGCCATTGGTGCTTCATCCCAAATTAAAACATCAGTATTTTTTTTAAAAAGTGCTTCTTATGACTGAACTTTAATATTTAAAAATGAATCACTGTACAGTGGAACAGCTTAGCCTAAAACTTTATGAACAGTTTTCCCGTTAGGAAGCAGAGTGTCAGCAATACCTGTAAAAACCATGTTGCAAACATTTATGCCTTTACTTTTAAATAAATGCCATAAAGTAATATACAAAAAGTTTTTCCAGATCCTCCACAACCATTAATATATAAGCATTTAGAACTATTAAAAGAAGAATGTTTTATGACTTCACGTATATAATCAACTATATTTTTTTGTTCAACATTTAATTTAATATAATTTTGTTCTCCTATCTTAAAATGTTTAAATATATTTGCATAATCAACCTGTGCAAATAAATCTTCATTAATGTCTAATAATCCCTAAAAATCAGTTAGACTATATCCTTCACTTAATCACATTGGTTTTATATTCTTATAAGCTGTTTTCAGCATCAATATTGTCAAGTTTTAACTAGTTTTCTGACATTTGTTCCTTAAATTTTTTCCAAAGTTTTTCAGGATGCACAGGATGACAATGAATTAGAATTCTTATAAATAATTGTCGAAGTGAATGAGGCATCATCCATAAGGTAGCTTCTTCCATTGTCCTAATCCACTCACTATCGTCTTCTATGAGTCCTAATGCTAAACAGTCAGATGTAAAAGACTCATGAATAACACCATTAACTGTTCTTAAACTTTGGAAAGAAGTTACTCCTTTTACTGTAAGCAACAACAATCTAAGGTGAAATAACTCTAATTGACATGGATTAACTGAATACATTCTTTCTAATACTTTTTCTTTACGAACTATTTTTTTTCCATTCAAGACATTTCGTTACCTACGTAAAATGTTCTGGTATTTCTGAATAATAATACTGACAAGCAGAAATATCACGTTCATTAAGTTTAAAAAAATCGACAAATTTTGTATTTTTCTGCATATTAAATGAAACATTGTTATTATCTTTCCCTTCACGAATAATACCGTTCTGTTCATTTGGTAAATGTATGGGTAAACGACTAATACTATGGCTCTTTTTCCCCAATTGTTTATTTAAAATTCTCCAAACTGCCTTAACAGGACCTACATATCTATTCTCTTCATAATGATTAATTTCATTGTGATCAACAGTCACCTCACAATTGTCATTTGTAATAATAATAGATGCAGCATCATGACCCTTGAATATATATTCAATATATATTCTTTATGAACGGAACCACCTCATCCCCCCATTTTTGGTTTTATCAAAAAAGCATTTATTATATGTCAAATGAATGCTAAGAATGTCAGCTTTCTAATGCCAAGTGGGATTTATATAATTTTTTAATGGCGAAGACAATAAAGGCGGATTAAATACAAAAAAGTTAAAATTAACATTGTATTTCTATTCAGAAATACAAGATATACTCAATTTAAAAACTTACTTTAATGCCTAAACATTGTTTTGGTTAAATACTTTCTAAATTCGAGGTGTTTTGAAAAAATAAAGATGGCGGATCCAATATGGCGGACTGAAAAATTGAAAAATTCTTTCGATTCGCTTGAAACTTGTTACTCGGGGGTTTTTGGGGTCACTGATAAAGAATTTGAAGTTAGTTGATCAAAATTAAAAATGGCGGATCCAATATGGCGGACAAAAAATTGAAAAAGTGTTTAGATTCGCTGAGAATTTATTACTTGGGGGTTTTTCGGGTCGCCGATTGCGAATATAATATTAGTTTTTAAAAATTTTAAATGGCGGATCCAAAATAGCGTCCGGAAAATTAAAAAAGTTTCTAGATTCCTGGAAATTTATCACTCGAGGGTTTTTATAGTCGCCGATTGCGAATATGATGTTAGTTTTCAAAAATAAAAAATGTCGGATCCAATATGGCGGACCAAAAAATTAAAAGTGTTTAGATTCGCTGGGAATTTAGTACTCGAGTTTTTTGGTGTCACCGATTGCGAATTCAATATTAGTTTTTAAAAATTTTAAATGGCGAATCCATTGCACTGTTAAAAATCGGACTCCATGTTTACACCGAAAGATTAACAATGGTATAGTTTCAATCTCAAAATATGTGAATACTTTCATTTAATTATATTCACTAAAAATTCGACATCAATCAAATTCAAGCATTTACTCTTTGCGAGATTGAAAAATCACCATTTTTATTTTTGTGATGTAAATTGGAGTCATATTTTAAACTGTATTTTTAAAAGTTTTGAAAGTACAGAAATATCTGGAAATTTATTATGCATTAATACAAATGATAATTTTTATCCTCTGTTTTACATGTAATTTTTTGCAAACAACATTTATAATCTGCTACTGGATTTTATATTAATGGCGTCAAACACAAGTCTACAATGATTTTGATGCATCGTACATACATAAACGTAACATTTTCCAGCAGCACTTGCAAGAATGCAGTTCTTCGGTAACGGATTTCCAGTTTTCTCTTTAGGACTCGCTAATACGCCTTCTGACAGTCGTAATTCTTTGGCTTTTTTTGCTAATTTTCTAGAACATTTGAATTCTTTAGTAATTTGTCTTATGCTCCAAGCAGCAGGATGAATTGTCAAAATTGATAATCTTTCTGAACCATTTGTGTCTAAATTCGAGAACTTTTTTTTTTTATGTATCGAACATGCCTTCTAATTACATTTCTCTCTGCAACTTACATAACAAAATCTTAAAAACAAAGAATAAAAAAGTTGGTATTATAATGGCAAACATTCAAAATAATTCTTAAGTAAAACTAACTAACTTGAAACAAACTCTTAAAAACAAAACAAAAAATAAGTGGAATTGCCAAAAAATACTTTAATGCCAAAAGAAAATTGTATTTTTTGTCAAAATTAATTGTCAATAATTATTGTAAAAAAATCGAATTTCTTTCCTAGAAATTGAAAAAATGACAATCTAATGTCAAACAAAAAATAGTTGCACATCACAAGCATTTGTTTTTGAGATGGGCAATTATTTTTGTTTGACATAAGATTGTCTTTCTTTTCATTTACCAGGAATATATATCACCGGTAATAAAATTTGAATTTTGTGATAATAATTATCGTCAATTTTGCCAAGAAATATAAATTCCTTTTGACATTGAAGTATTATTAGCAATTCCACTTATTTGTGTTGTTCGTTTCAAGAATTAGTTTGCAAATTAGCAATTATTGTTCCACTTTTTCGTTTTGTTATTTCCAAGAGTTTATTTGTGTGTACTATTATAATTACAGTTTTTGTTTCGTTGTTTTTAAGATATACACAATATCTTAAAAAAATCACAAAATCTTAAAAATCTTTCTATTCCAGATAAGGTGGCATTTTATTATTTTTGCTTCCTCGTGAGGAAGCTTTGTAGTCGTTTAATTTACAAAATATTTAAAAATCCTTTTAACAAATTTTCTTCTATATGGGACTATGTTATATAAGACCCTGAACAATTGTCCAGATGTATGTATGTGTGTGTGTGTGTGTGTGGATCCCGATTTTTGTGAACACGATAACTCGAAGAGGTTTTAACGAATTTGGCTAAAATTTACCAGGTATATTTATCATAAAAATATCTCGAACTGGATTAATAGACTTTAAAAAATTCTCAGAAAAAATTTTTTTTTTGACTTTTTTCTAAAAAAAAATTTTTTTCAAAAATTTTTTTTAAGTTGGTTATTGAAGTTAATATATAATAAAATCTTATTTTTTGCATCAAGACGAATCGATTGGTATATAAAAAGAATAAATTGTATGAGAATTTATAGAGTTAATCACAATTAAAGCTGAAAAATTCGCATTTTTCTCAAAAAATGAGTTCTTTCCGCAAAATTATGTTGCTGTACAAGAAAATCTTACTCACTTATTTCTAAAATTTTATTCTTTGCATCAAGACGGATCGATTAGTATATATAAAGTATATATTGTATTTAAATTTATAAAATTGAAACCAATTACAGACACAAAATTTGCATTTTTAATAAAAATTCATTTTTTCTTAAGAATCATGTTGCTGTTCAATAAAATGTTATTATTTATTGAAAAATAAATCTAAAATCTTATTCCTTGCATCATGACGAATCGATTGATGTATGTAAAATATATATTTTATTGAAAATTATAGAATTAATTACAATTAAAGATTAAAAATTAATTTTTTTATTAAAAATTTTATTTTGTTCATTTAAGATTAAAACAAATATTATAAATACTTTTTTGATTTTATAAATATTAGATCATATTAGAAATTACTTAAAAATTAAATATACTTAATATGCTTAATTATAATTATAATAAATATAACAAATTTTTAAAATTAATTTTTAATTAGATTTGAAGACAACAACATGGAAAATATGTTAATACGTGACAATAAGTTAGTGCTTCCTCCACGAGAAAGCAAATTTTTTTGCTGATCGTATAGAGGAAGCAAAATGTTCATGTAATGAACATCTGGATTTACAACTTGTTTTCAATTATCGTTCAGTTTTTTAACTATGCCTAAAATACGCACTGATCGATGTTTCAATCCTTATGGATTGAATGGGCATATTGGAAAAGAGTTAAGAGTCGTCTCTGATAAAATGACTAGAAGATATCCTGATTGGCCTCTAAATTTCAAAATTTGTTCCAGTTGTAGATTAATAGGTAGCAAACGCGATGGTGATGCTGCTATCTCTGGAAAAATAATTGACTCTGAAGTTCATGAAAGTATAAATGATTCTGCAACTGAAAATGATTCAATGAATAATGAAGACACCAATAATTCTAATAAATCTGAGCCTTTAAGAAATGCATCATTTGCTAATAACAGTACTGCATCTGCAAGTACTGTTAGTACTAATGAAAATCATTAAAGTAAGTCGCAAAGGGAAATGGAATTAGAAGGCATGTTCGATGCATTAAAAGAAAAGTTATCGAATTTAGACACAAATGATCCAGAAAGATTATCAATTTTGACAATTCATCCTGCTGTTTGGAGCATAAGACAAATTGCTAAAGAATTCAAATGTTCTAGAAAATTAGCAAAAAAAGCCAAAGAATTACAACAGTCAGAAGGCGTATTAGCGTGTCCTAAAGAGAAAACTGGAAATCCGTTGCCGACAAATATCACTGAAAAAGTTATAGAATTTTATAATTGTGATGATAATAGCAGAATTATGTCAGGTACAAAAGATGTGATCTAAGTTAAAGTTGATGGTACACGAAGGCTGATGCAAAAATGTTTACTCCTTTTCGATCTAAAAGGGTTGTTTGCAAAATACAATGAAGAGAATAAGGATTTGAGTTTAAGTTTTAGCAAATTTGCTTTACTTCGACCGAAGAGCTGCATACTTGCAGGTGCTGCTGGGACACATTGCGTTTGTGTATGTACGACGCATCAAAATTGTAAGCTTATGCTAGACGCAATTAATGTAAAAGGAATGACTCAAAACACGGAAAATCCAATAGCAGATTATAAAGATTGTTTGCAACAAATTACATGTAAAGCAGGAGGCGCAACTTGTCATTTAAATGAATGCCCAAAGTGTCCAGATGTTTTCGAACTTTCTAGAAGAATACTAAGTCAGCTCTATGATAATAATGTTTTTAATGTATCTTTTAGCACATGGACATCAACCGATAGATCGTTTTTACAAAAACAGATTCTCAGCTCAGAAGAATTTATTCAACAATTTAGCGAGAGATTAATAATTTTGAAACCCCATTCTTTTCTAGCGAAACAACAAGGAGAATATTTTGAATTTAAAAAGAGAAACCTAATGGATGGCGAAGTGCTTGTAACTTTAGATTTCTCTGAAAACTACAAATATGTAGTTCAGGACGCATCGCAAGCCTTCCACTTTTTTAACGACCAATGCACTGTATTTACTGTTGTTTATTATCATATGGATGATTCAGAATTAAAGCATAGAATAAACTTCTATGCTGTCGCAAGCCTTCCACTTTTTTAACGACCAATGCACTGTATTTACTGTTGTTTATTATCATATGGATGATTCAGAATTAAAGCATAGAATAAACTTCTTCCTGTCAGATAGCACTACCCACGATACAGCAGCGGTTTACACCATCCAACAATTATTGTTGCCAGAAATAAAAAGCAAGTGAAAAATGTAGTGAAAATTATTTATTTTAGTGATGGTGCGAAACAACACTTTAAAAATCGTTAACAAATCAGCAATTTGATGCATCACGAAAAAGATTTTAATATTGCCGCTGAATGGAATTGCCATGCTACAGCGCATAGAAAAAAAGCTTGTGACGGAGTAGGCGCAGTCTTCAAAAGAGAATCAGCACGTGAAAGTCTTTTGGCTAAACCGACAGAGGCTATTCTAACCGCTACTGGACATTATAACTGGAGAAGAAATAAATTTTTCACAATCACAGTCCTTTTTTACAGTAAAGTAACGCATGATAAAAATAAGAAATTTTTGAAAGCCAGATTCAATGCAGCTCCACCAATTCCTGAGATTCAAAAAAGCCATTCATTTACAGTGTTGCCTCAAGGTAAATTGTTGATAAAAAGATTCTCTAATGATTCTAAAGGCAGAATATTTCCGGAATAGAAAATCTAAATCTCGTCAAGAGTTTTTTAATTAGCAATCTTAAAAAAGTCTGCAAATACTAAAATTTCGACGAATCCAATAGTTTAAAATTTTTGGTCAACTAGATTGAATCCACCATTAAAAAATTTTAAAAACTAATATCATATTCGTAATCGGCGACCCCAAAAACCCCCGAGTAATTAATTCTTAGGGAATCTAAACACTTTTTCAATTTTTCGTCCGCCATATTGGATTCGCCATCTTTATTTTTTTAAAACACCTCGATATAATTTCATTTAATTTTTATTAAAAAAAGCTTTAGATATTAATGTAAAAAAGTAGTTTTAATATTAAAAATTGATAATTAATTTCTTCTAAATATAGAAAAATTTAATTACCAAAAATCACTGAAATTCTTTCTTCCTTCGTGTACATATAAATAGATTTGCATATGTTGACTAGTCGTATTTAATACATGTTTGTGATTTGTTATTCGTATATAAAGTCAGCCTCCTGTAGAAATAATTAAAATCATTTCTCACTTCTTGCTTGATTAAAGTTAAAAAATTACATAATAATAGTAAAGATAATACACATAATCAATTATTGCTACTAAGGCAGACGGCACGTGTCAAAACAATACGAGTGAAACGTCAAGAGTAACACAATTTCACAGGGTTGAGAACAACTGAGATAAACGTCGCATCGACACTTACAATCGACGTACAGCCAAAGCGTCAAATGGTACAAAAACCTATTCTGGACTCACTTTTAAGAGACCTGTGACCTGTGTTATTGTTTGAATTCAAAAATCAGACAGTCAACCACAACTACGAAAGTTTTGTTCCATTATGCACTTTTGACATACGTTAAGACAATCCATCGGAGGATTATGTTTAAAAGATGTTTTAACCATTTTAACTCGATTGTGATAGTCAGTATATAACTTAGTTTTTTAACCATATCTTATTTATTTTTATTTACTATTTTTTAACCGAGTTATTTCTACCACTTGGATAAATGCAATTTTCGTCAGTGTTCTTTCGGAGCAGCGAACTTCGCACTCGTAGGAAAACAGCATCTTTCCGTACTTGTTGCACAATTATTATTTTATCACAATTATTATCTGACTAAATTAGTTTATTAAGCAAGAAGGGGACAAAAGCCCTGTAATATTGTTATAACTTTAAAAAAAGAGAAAGCATGTGTATGGTATGCTTGCCATGAAAATGCTGCAAGTTCACGTAATGTCCCGGCTATCTACGTTTCTGGTAGAACTTGTGCATCTTCATGTAAATTTTATTGAGTTAGTGTTTCTACACCTAAATTAAAAGTTTTCTATTGTTGAACTAATACAAATTTCTTTTTACCAATTTTTCGTCATCTGAAACAAAAAACTTTAGAACTTTATGAGAGCTACACAGTTGATTTTGGAACAAAAGGAGAAGAAGTTATCATAATATTGATTATTATTATTATTATTATTATATTTCATAAATTTTATAAAAATAATTTTTTTCATACGGAAACTGATATACGAACACGTATAACTATATAATATTGTACAGGGATTTTCAACTAGATGGTCAACTTAAACCAATGTTAAATTGTGCGTTTAAGATAATAATTTGTAGTAAAGAAAAAAACTATAGTTTTTTGTAATTTTAAGTTAAATTATTTTTAATTTTTAACTAACATGTGCACTAATCTACATAAATGAAATCAGACTTTTGTCTGCACATTGATTAAAATTTGTAAATCCATGTTTAGTTTTTTATTCGAGTAGTAAGAATTCCAAAAAGTTGGTTTCTTCTATTTCATTAGAAATGTATCCGACACATACCATCGACAATCCTCGTACCAGCAGTCTAAAACGAAACTTTACAGTCTCTTAGGTATTAATTTAACTTAAAATCTTAGCCATATCCGATTGAAAAATATTAAGAGAAACAAAAGTTATTTTTATTTTATTTTAATATAAACATATCTAGTTTACACTATAAAAATGAAACATAAATAATTAATCCGAATTTTTAAGACAAAATCATATTTTTGATTTTCTACAAAATTTTTAATTAATTTTTTCGTTGAATATAATATTGTTTAGTTTTTAATATAATTATTATTAATATTGGTTAATGTTTAAAAATTTTAATTATGTTATTATTGTATTTATTTTATTAACAAGTTGAAATAGAATATTTTTAATAGAAAATAAAATATATGTGTTTAATATAAAAAGGATCAGTAAAAGTGACAATAAAAGTGACATTTGACTTCATCGAAGACTGGAACCTAAAAAGCTCTTTAGGAACCATTTGGGCAAATTAAGATTTATGCATCAAAATTTTCCTATTTTTGAATTCGAGAAAAGTTTTAAAAATGATTTTAAAAATAAATGCCAAATTCTTATTTATGAATTAAAATTTTTCTCCTTGAATTTTAGAAATGTTTGTGGTATGTTGTTACTCTCTAACATTCTATTCGTGCATTACGCACAAATGGGTGAATCAATTCAGGAGTTTGGATTGATTTCCCTATTGAAAATCCCCACATGGACATTCACATAGAATCCTATATCAAGAACCATGTAAAAGCCCACTTCCATAAAAGAAACCATATAGATTCCTATGTAAAATCGTATGGGAAATGTGTGATACAAAATCTCACATAGAATTCTATGTCAAATATTCTATGAAAGCTTATTATGTCAGATCTCATGTAAAACCTAATGTGTGTAAATTTAAAAAATCTAATATAATTATTTTTAATATTATTTGTATTAGAATAAAACAATGTTAACATCATTCCAAAGAGTTTGACTTGGAGGGTGAGTTTAGTGAGTTTGAGGGTATTTATCGACCGCCTCTTGTTGGCATGGTAACTTACGTGTACACAACTGATCGTAGATTACGTTCAGGCAAATTCATTGGAAAAAGTGTACATTGTTAATAGTTAGTCAGTATACTTTATCTATTTTGTTCACTTCATGATACAGAAAGATTTATCGAAATAAAATTATCCCTCCTACGGTTTCATCATTTTTCAAATTTATTAAAATTAATTTTGACTATTTCATTCTTACATTAATATTAAATACAACTATTGAGCGCCATGTGGCACTGGAAATTTTATTTAGATGACACTCCAATTAAATTTTTTTTAAATAAATAAATGAAAGATATACTCCAAATACACTCGGAAATATAATTCTGCACCAGAAAGTCTCCAACAACTTCTCTACAGTTTAACCCGTTAAACTGTAGAGAAGTTATTGGAGACTTTCTGGTACAGAATTATACTTATTGGAAAATTCCTTTTTGAATATTGTTACATATTACAAAAGGAAAATAAAACTTTTTAACATATTTCAGTTCATTTTTGTAACTATAGGTGACGTCTTCCAAAGGTAGCTTTTATTTAAGTTTCTGCGTAATCTATTATACAGAAATTAAAAATTAAAACAAAATTCTCTTCATAAAAGTTTTTTCTAGACAATAAACCACAAAAACTTTTTTTGAATATTTGATAACTGTGTTATTGAGTCAATTTGACCCAGAAGAAAATTACATTTGAGCAAAAATTTATAAAATATTCAATAAATATTTTTAACATAACAAAGGCCATAGCCGGATAAGCATTGTTTTGCGGCCCCCGCTAAAATTTCCACGATATTTTCAGGATTGATTAGTCTCTATATAAAACTTTTTTTCCCCAAGTATCAACTCGAAAAAATTATTTTTGAAAAACTTGTGTCACTTTTTTGAAAAAATTAAAAATTAAATTTTCTCTGAATTGACTAAACCATTAAAGCCCTCCAAGAAACATATTAAAAAGGAAGCAAAAGTGCATCTAAAAAAATTTTGTGGTAAATTTTTTGCAGCGGAAGGGGTAAAAAAATTCTTTTTTTTTATTTTTTTTATTAATTTACTTGGCACAATCACCATATATTTTTTTACATTTTATTACATCCCAAGAGTAACATATATTTTTGCCAGCTTGATCTAAAGGGTACTTGATAGTTAAAATTTAAAAAAACTTATTTTTGGCCCTTAAAATGTATAGTATCTCATGAGATTTAAGGGCCAAAAATAAGTTTTTTTAATTTTAACTATCAAGTACCCTTTAGATCAAGCTGGCAAAAATATATGTTACTCTTGGGATGTAAGAAAATGTAAAAAAAATATATGGTGATTGTGCCAAGTAAATTAATAAAAAAATAAAAATTAAAAAAAGAACTTTTTTACCCCTTCCACTTTAACAATTTTTTACAACATGCATGTAGAAAGTTGCACTGTTGATCTATTATGTACCACATGATTTTAGAATTTTTAAAATAAAATCTTAGGCTAATTGTAAACGGCTTTTGAGTTATATATTTTTTTAATTTTGAAATATTTTGTTAATGCAAAAAAAATTTCCAATGAAAAAAATGGTTAAAAGTGTTTTATTGTTTTGTTGTGAATAACAGATTTTCATAAAATTTACAAAATTACAAATAGCAACAGTAAAAAATTCATAAAAATATCAATTCGCAAATATAAAATTTGCAAAACAACGATTAGCAAAAGTATCTAATAATTTGAAAAACTGGCATTTGCGAAGAATGCAAGTTTGCAAAAAATAACAAATTTGCAAAATAACAGTTAACTAAATTAAATATTTGTAAAAATGTAAATTTGCAATAATAATTCTTTGCAAAAATAACAATTGGCGAAAATGATATTTCTATGAATTCCAATTCGCTATTAATTAAACTCTTTAAATTTGAATTTAAAATTCCAAATAGAATAATTACCTGATTCAAATTAAACCAAGATAACATTAATCATTCACTGTGCTTGTATTAATTTGTAGTTGGATATTCCAAACCCAAGCTTGTTGATTTTTAATTTGACAGGGCAAGTGAAATGTAGTATTCGAGACAAGTAGAAATGATAAAATTGGAAATCCGTGTTAAAAGAAGTCGAAACAAAAATTGAAGAGGACAATCCAAAATGGAACCATTACAATGTTATCTTAGATATCCGTTTCAGTTACATAAACAGGATTTCCAAGTTAAAACCAGTAGAATTGCTACACGGAAAAGTTTTTCAATTTGGAATGCAAGTTGACACCAGTAGATCCATGTTCAATTTCTACTGGTCTTAACTAGTACTTTAATATAAGGTAGCGTGAAGGTTAAAAATAATAATTTTTTTCTAAAAAATACTTCTATAATTATGAAATCATCGTTTACATTTACAAATTTTTTTATGGATTGAAAAGCATATTTTCAATCAAATTACACGTGGGTATTTTTAAAAAGTAATAATAATATTAATAATAAACAAGTAACAAATAAATATAATAATTATAGTAATAAATAATAAAAGTAATGACTTTCATTATTTTTGTTGCTCAAGTACATTCCTACTATACTACGCAAACGTAAGTTTGCTTTGCCTCCTTTATGTAGGCTGGCAATTGATTCATAAGTTAGGAAAGAATTTGAAAGAAATACAATTTTTATTATAAAAAATTAATTTTCTTTTTAAAAATGGTAATAATAATGATTAATAATTTACAGTATTAGAGTATAATAAAAAGAAAGTTAAACAATTAATATTATACAAAATTTTTTGTAAGTTTTTGGAAAATTTCTATAGAGTCATTGGGAGTCAATGTTTTTTTTTGTTAAAACGTAAAATGGACGGATATTTTTGCATAAACTTGTTACTTTACTTCCCTAATAAAATTGTATGAGGTACAAAAAATATTGATGCACCTGAATTGACTAAAACTGACTGTTTACATTTACCCCGAGATTTTGAAATTTTTCTAAAATTCGGGGTAAATGTAAACACCACTGTTGTTAAGCGAGGTTAAAGAAACAAGTTATTTCAAGTATACTACTGTTTTAAGGGATGGAAAAACTGAAAAAAAGTTCTCCACAGATGTATAGAAATATCAACCAGTTGACTGATAATGTATCATATAAATAAACAATCAACCATTACAAAATTAGTAATGTAAAACTTGAATAACTTGAACAAAAATAGATTTTCATTTAACTTGGTAAAAAAAGTTTTTAAGGTTGCTGAATAAGAATCTAAAATCGAATACTTAAATTTAAAAATGGCAGATCTAATAATTTATTACATTTTTTTTAATGTAGTTGAAGTTCTGTTTACATTTACCCCGAGTTTTCGAATTTTTGGGGTAAATGTAAACACTTAATTATTTATTAACTAAATTGACGAAAATGAAAAATCAAAGTCAATTTTTGTTAAGCCATTAATGAGTAAGAATGAAAATTTTTAGTTTGATTTTTTAATTTTTTTTCATTTATACTCCTGTCCTATGGCCTTACGCTCTCGACAAGAGTCCCTGCTAATACTTTTTTGGATTAAGCATAACCATTCTACAAATATTACCAAATTTTTATTTTAACCTAATGCGCCTACAGTGCGACTTTCGAAGATAGGAATACTCGAATTTTGCCAGGACCACCCGTAATTGGGTTTTCTCGCCAGAGAAGAGGAAAACTGTAGAAAAACTTCTTCTGAGTACAACCGGTTTATCGACAGTCTAGTTTCGGTGGTAGGCATCGGAAAATAATCGACAATGCACACGATCGCACCTAGACGTCAAACCTCCCGCTCGGAATATCTCACCTGTCGGAAAAAATCCCAGGCTGACGGAGGGCGCGAACCTCACTCGCACCACCCGCAAAGCCGGAGCTCCAACCAACTGAGCTATTCCGTCGGTTGTTTGATTTTTTAATTTATTTTTATGCAAATGCGAGACAAAATACTGAAACAGTAAAAATTTGATTTTCAATCTTGTTTGCATTAAAAGATAACTTACACTATGGTATTGTCAATTGTCAAAATAAAATATTGGCAATACTCAGAACATCTTGCAGGTGAGCTGAGGTAAAAATATTGACGTCGAACTTATTTTTAAATTTGTAAATTTAGCAAAAACATCTTCTGTTTACATTTACCCTAAATGACCCTAATACAAGAGTAATAATAAAATTATATTACAATTATATTACTATAGCATAAATAATTAATATACCGATGGTAAATCACAGTGGTGAGACTCTGTGGCTTGCGATCACCGAGGTTAAGCACCATTCAGTGCGGTTAGTACTTGGATGGGTGATCGCCTTGGTGTCTGTTATAGCCCGATGTTTTTCCCACTACTTTCGTGATTTATCAAGCGGGAGGTTTGACGTCAAGGTATAATTATGTGCTCTGTCGATTATTGTCCGGTACGCACCATTAGAACTTGACTGTCGATAAAACCGGTTGTACTCAGGAGAGGTTTTCTACAGTTTTCCTCTCCTCTGTCGAGAAAACCTAATTAACAGGTGGTCCAGACGAATGCGAGTACTCTTAATAAAACCGGCTGTAGACGCAAAATTTCGAAGTGCGTGAGACTAATAGGGCAGAAGTATAAACAATAAAAAAACAATTAATGTAATATTATTAAAACTCAAATTTAAGACATTTTTAAATCTTTATTTAATACTCATTTACAATAAAGAGCTCTTTTTGAGAAATTATCAAATTACTCTCTAAATTTGAATTAGTGCGGATTCGTTTACCAATTTAAATTAGTAATATTTTTTACTAATTTATAGTAGTTTTTTACTAATTGCTAGTGGAAAATTACAAATTCAATTAGCAGACAGTATATTTTACTATTTCCAATTAGTAAATTTTCTACCAATAACACAGGCCGACAAGATTTACTTTCCAAGGATCAGACAATACTTTTCCAAAGGATTTTGACCTGTTGAATCCGAATCCGGCCTCAAAAAGGACCCACCACGTCAGGTTTTCGAGATATTTTAACCTAAAAGTGCAAAAAACATGTTTTTAGTTATATTTGATGTCATGTAACACCAAGAGATAATTCTTTTCTCTTAAAGGTCAATCTTGCTACTAAAATTGCTACTCTTCCCCTTTAATATCGATTTTGAAAATTAAAAAAATCTTCATTTGTCTCTGAGTCATTGAATTTTCTGAGCTTGGCGAATTCTTCAAAAACTGAGTAGAAAAAAAGAAATTTTGATAATAAAACAGAATTTAACTACAAACATCTAAATTTTAAATAGTTCTGAGGATTTTCGATATAACTGAATAGGAATTCAATATCAGATTGGCAGAATTAAAAATGGAATATTTTAAGGAAATACAATCAATTTTAAATAAATCGTCTGCCATATTGTATACTCCAATTTTAATTATGTGAATCTGATATTGAATTCCTATTCAGTTATATCGAAAATCCTCAGAACTATTTAAAATTTAGATGTTTGTAGTTAAATTCTGTTTTATTATCAAAATTTCTTTTTTTCTACTCAGTTTTTGAAGAATTCGCCAAGCTCAGAAAATTCAATGACTCAGAGACAAATGAAGATTTTTTTAATTTTCAAAATCGATATTAAAGGGGAAGAGTAGCAATTTTAGTAGCAAGATTGACCTTTAAGAGAAAAGAATTATCTCGTGATGTTACATGGCATCAAATATAACTAAAAACATGTTTTTTGCACTTTTAGGTTAAAATATCTCGAAAACCTGACGTGATGGGTCCTTTTTGAGCTCGAATTCGAATTCAGCACGTCGAATCATTCGGAAAAGTATTGTCTGATTCTTGGAAAGTAAATTGAATCAAATTTTGTTGGCCTGTGTAATTAGTAAATAATGTTACTCATTCAAATTGGTAAACGAATCCGCACGAATTTATTACCCAAGTAGAAATGTCCGGAGTTATGACGGAGTTAAACACCAGAATGGTACTGACTCAGTACTGACCGTCGGTACTGACTTTCGGAACCCGATCAGTACTGAGAGTGTACTGACTCCAAAACCGAATCAGTAATATGTCGGAGTTAAAAAAGTGTTAAAATCAGTATTGGCAGAAAACTGGCATAACACCAAATCAGTACTGCGAAGGAGTTATAAAAAACAAACAAACTTTGTTATAATGGCATTAAACCGGACACTATTAATAACAACATTGTTTGATTTATTAACTATTAAAATATTTCCCAAGATTTTTAAAAACATTATTCATCAACAATAACAATTACAATAACAATATAATAATAATAATAATAATAATAATAATAATAATAATCTGCCATATAGGCAGAGATTGCCAAGGATTAGATAGGTCAGCTGCGTGCTTCAAGTGCGGAGAAGCTGGCCACAAGGCAGCAGATTGTAAGAAGAGCCCATGCTGCTTCTTATGCAAGGCGAAGTTCGGCGAGGAAGAGAGTATCCAACATGTCGCCGGATCAGGAGGATGCAAGGTCTTCAGATCTGCCCTAGAGGAAGCCAAGAAGACTTTGTCAAGGACAAGAAGGAAATAAGGCCAGAACAAGAGCGGCACGGAAGAGTCGCGTATGCGACTAAGTGGGACCATTCATCTGCGAAGTCTGAAGCCACTAGGTAGTTCCGTAGGTGAATAATAGGTCTAATATAAATGGGTTTTTAACATGGTATGGTCGATGTGAGTCCTGATGTCTAAACATTAGGCAATCGACTGAGTCCTGTATGTTTCAATTTGTAATAAATTGTTTCTCTGTAAAGATTTCACTGTTTTCATAACCTTTCCAATTGGATTTATTCGGTTGTAAAGTTTATGTTAACTACCCTGCAGAAAGCTAAAAAATAATAATAATAATAATAATAATAATAATAATAATAATTGAGGGAGACACCTGCACTCTTAAGGAGGAGATGCAACGTGGGGCTCCTCAAGGCTCGAGGGTAGGTCCATTTATATGGAATGTATCTTACGATGACTTCCTGCGGATGGATCTGCCTGAAGGTGCGGTGATCATCGGCTTTGCGGATGACGCGTTGTTCGTGTGCACTGCCGAAAGCGAGAAGGCTCATGGGACATTGGTGAACGAATGTCTGCGACGAGCAAAAAGCTGGCTGGATACTAGAGGTCTAGAAATGGCCCTGGAAAAGACCGAGGCACTGCTTGTCACAGACAGACGTGGTTATGAGCTTCCACGAATCGTGATAGACGGATTCGAAGTCAAGTGGAGTAAGCAAATTAAATATCTTGGTGTGGAGTTGGATGGAAAGTTAAACTTCCACCACCACATGGCTACGGCGTCAAATAAGGCGATCGAGTGTGCGGCTAATCTTTCACGGTTAATGCCAAATGTAGGCGGACCCCGTGAACAAAAAAGAAGACTGGTGGCGAGTGTCGCCCACGCTAAAATGCTCTATGCAGCACCAGCGTGGGCCCCATCCCTGAGGAGTAAAAGATGTTTGACCATCTGTGAAAAGTTACTGTCAGCGCAGAGATCGATAACTACGCGTATCATCTCTGCATATAAGACGGTATCTACGAGTGCTGTGCAGGTCCTTGCAAGTGTCCCGCCAGCAGATCTTTTGGCGAGGGAAAGGGAAGAAATGTTTCACTTTTCTAAAGAAAGAATTTTCCAGGATGAGGAAATAAGACCAAGCAAGGGCCTGATACGCAAAGAAGCGAGGCACAGGCTTATAGAAAGATGGCAAGAAAGATGGGATGGTGAGGAAAAAGGTCGATGGACTTATCGCCTTATCCCGGCACTCGACACCTGGATAAATAGGAAACACGGTCAGGTTTCCTATTATACGACGCAGGCGCTCACTGGTCACGGGTGTTTTAACTCGTACCTGTGTCGCTTTAAATTACGCGAGGATGAGGTGTGTGCGTACTGCCAGTTCCCCGTTGACAACACAGAGCACACCCTCTTCTCATGCAGGAAATGGGACTTGGAGAGGCAGGCCATGTTCGAAGGTGTAAGCAGTCAAGTTACACCAGAGAACATGGTATCGCTGATGACCCAGTCAGAAGAAAATTGGCGGCATGTCGAGAACTTTATAATCTCGGTTATGTCGAGAAAGGATCTCGACGGCCGCCAAAAAGCGTAATTTTAACAGCTTTTATTGACGCAGGAGAACCGCAGGTAAAGAACAAAGTCGCAGCAGCGACAGAGTTGGAGCGCCACCCTCGAAGGCTAAAGTCTTACGACAGTTCCGAGGGAGGGTAAAGGGCTCCAAAAGAAGGGTTACGGGTTTTAGTGGGTCGGGCTGGCAGTAGGTCGCCAGTATTCTAAATTTACTATATTATTTATTTATTTTTTCCTTATTTTCTTTTGTTTTATTATACCAACCCCACATAACCTTGGAGTGCGGAATCCAAGGTATCTGTAGGCAGATTTCCCAAATTTCCTAAGCAAAAAAAAAATAATAATAATAATAAAAATAATAATAATAACTCCTCCGCTGGTTGTCCACTGCCGAACATCGGTGATGTCTTTGACGTACTGGGAGAAGCGGATGATTATCCTCTCCCCGGCGCGACTGCTGTCTTTGATGGCGTGGGTCTGCTGGGTCTGGATGCATATTCTTAGCCAGACATTGCTGCGATTCTTGACGGCGTTGGGGCGCCGGGGTGGGATGCCTATCCGCTGCCACACTCAAGCGTCATTTTGGATATGTTCGGTAGACCTTGCCGTGGTGGCGGGGCTTCCCACAAAAGGGCAACCAAACAGTACTCTCTTCACATACACTTCTCCACACATATATGGGTTACACACAATTACAACACTTACACAGCCTGTCACACACGGTCACACTACACTTATCACACCCATATATTCAGGGCCAATCCTGGCCAGATGGTAGTACCCTGTTTAGGCTTGTTCGTTCCTCGATACGGAACACTGAATCAAGTATGGGAAATGCGTGATGTTCAGAACACTGTACCCCAAGTAGGTACCTCGCAAGAGGCTAATCCTACCGCCGATTCCGATCGGGTGCAAGCCCCGGTGGTCGGCGCAGGCCCCACGGATTTTGGGGGGGGCCAAAGACACACTGGACCTGTGCCATCGGTCACAGGAGATTCGCTATCGCGATCTTCTAGTTTGGAAAGATTGGCGAGCGATTGTAGCGGTCGCTCCATACGCGAAATCGCGTGCAGCAATGCATATCGCGAAAGGCGCACCAAGCTAAGAAAAGAAGAAGCGGAATATTTTCCGCTTATTAGTCAGCAAGTAGACAAAATGGTTAAAGCCACTGGCGTCCAAAAAAATGTGAGCCAGACCATCAAGAAAGGTCTCAAATTCCTGACGGATTGGCTTCCATTGTTAAAGAAAAAACATGAGGAAGCTGATAAGGCGGACCTCATGTATGATGAGAGCATAGTGTGCAACGAGGCTGCCCACGGCTATAGAAAGGAGCATCGTAAACGTTTAGCAGCCGATGCTATAAGAAGCGCAGCGCGCGATGCCCAAAAATCGAAAAAAAGAGGTCTTCAGTCACCTGAGGAAGTACGTAGACCTCTTCTAAAGAAGAAAATGCGGAATGAGGACGAAATTTCCACAAAGAAAGCTAGTCCTCTTAAGGAAACAAATCAAAAGACAACTCAGAATAAAAGTTCCTCGCCGTCTTTGAAGAGTTTCTCAGCGGTTGTCAGAGGGGCTGATGGAGAGGAAGATGTCAACACGTTTAAAGAAGTGGTGAACAGAAGGAAAGAAGCCAGAAAGAAGAAAAATACTTCAGAAGTAAGGGAAAAGGCAGAAAAAGAAATCACCTCGGCCTAGAAATAGTGAAGCGGTTAAGATCTCGGCTAAGGACGAAAGGACTTATGCTGGGATCTTGCAGGAAATGAAAAGTTCGGTTAACCCACAAGATCTGGGAATCGAGGTTACGAAGATAAGAAGGACTTTAAATAAAGAGATCCTTCTGATCGTAAAAAAGGGAGGTGAGATCTCCAAGTTTTGCAGTGCCTTGGCGAGTGCCTTGAAAGACAAAGCCGACGTCAGGGCAATTGTAAACAAAAGATCTCTCGAAATTAGAGATTTAGATGAAACCACGACACCAGCTGACGTGGTTTCAGCCATAACTAGCATAACGGGGCAGAACTGTTCAGAGCTGTCCTGTTCACTGTTTCCTCGCTTTGGTTGAACAAAAGCAGCTGTTGTACGGTTGCCTGAAATGGAGTACAATACGCTCCTCAAGGAGGGCAAAATCCGTGTAGGATGGATATGTGCGTCTGTCCGAGCTTATGTAGAGGTGACAAGGTGTCAAAAGTGCCTTGTGTATGGTCATGCAACACGTGCATGCAAAGGACCTAACAGAACAAAAAACTGTCGTAGATGCGGCGAAGAGGGACACCTGTCGAATAACTGTTCTGTCGAACATCCCAAGTGCTTAACGTGCACAGATTTGGGCAAGACAGACGTTTTTCATGATCCAGGCAAAAGCTCCTGCCCTGTCTACAGAGGGGAGCTGCAGAGGCTTAAAAGGGCAAATCTTTAAAACTTCTGCAGGTCAACCTGCACACCTGTAGGGAGGCACAAGCTCTCTTGATGCAGACCGCCAGGGAGAAAGAGATCGATATTCTGTTCTGCAGTGAGCAACACAGAAGAAATGATCAGGCTCCTTGGTATCAGGACAAATCAGGAAGGGCCGCCGTGCAGGTGTGCAATCCTGAAGTGCAAGTTAGCAAATATCTGGAGACGAGCAGTGGATTCGTGTGGGTAGAGGTGTCAGGCATGCGTTTGTACAGCTGCTACTTTTCGCCGAACGATTCACTGCAAGCCTTCAAAGCCGACATTGAGGAACTTGAATCGAGTCTTAGAGAGTCCAGGTTGGACGTACTCGTCACTGGCGACTTCAATGCCAAGTCACCGGAGTGGGGAGAGTCGAGGCTCGATAAAAGAGGAAGAATGATTGGAGAAATGGTCTCCAGAAACAATTCATTGGTTGTTAACAGGGACAGGACTTGGACGTTTAGGAGAGGTGCAATTGGATCGATCATTGATCTAACGATCGCATCATCAGCCCTATTCAGGCGCATAAACGACTGGCGAGTTTCTGAGGAGTATACCGCAAGTGACCACCAGTACATCGAGTTTTCAGTCTCAGTGGAAGACACAAGAGGAGACAAGAGACAGGAGGTTCCGTGTCGACAAAGCCCCTCCTGGAACGTGAAAAAGCTTGACAAGGAAAAATTTGTCCGTTCCCAGGAAGAATCCCGTCTCATTGATGAGCTCGGTTGGGTGCAGAGGCCAAATGTCCTGGAAGTGGAGGTGCGAGCGGTGAGGAAAACCATCATCGTTGCTTGCGATGCTTCTATGCCACGTCGCAAACGCACCGCTTCACGGAAGGGCTCGGTGTATTGGTGGTCGGATGTGTTGGCCTCCTTACGTAAAGCATGCTTCACAGCAAGAAGGACTTACACCCGATCAAAGGGAGATCCTTTGCTAAAGGAAGCTTATAAGGAGGCCAAGAAAAGCCTTAAAAAAGAAATTCGAGCGTCACAACGCCGTTGCTGGAAAGACCTAATTGATGATGTCGAAAAGGACCCATGGGGTCTGGCTTTTAAAATCGTTACTAAGAAATTAGGAACGAGGCAAAAGACAACCCCGATTGGGTCAGAAGGATAATAAAAGCTTTATTTCCTCCTGCAGAACCATGGATTAGGAAGGACTGGAGTACCTGTGAAGTCGGTGAGGAGGAACTCTTCACTCTTACAGAATTGAGAAATGCAGGTAAAAGATTGAAAACAGGCAAGGCGCCTGGCATTGATGGGATAAGTAACGAGATCCTAAAATTGGTAGTCGACACTTCACCCCGGATTCTGCTTAGATGCTTCAATATTTGCCTAGAGAGAGGAGAGTTCTTCCGTGACTGGAAGAGACAGAGGCTAGTCCTCTTAAGGAAAGGCGATAAACCTCTAGACAGTGTTTCGTCGTATAGGCCTATATGCCTACTAGATACGATGGGTAAACTTTTGGAGGACATGATTCTGCAAAGAATGCAAGCTCATTTGACCGGAGAGAATAGTCTATCCGATAACCAGTTTGGTTTCCGCAAAGGCAGGTCCACGGTTGATGCCATTCAGGCAGTTGTGGACATAGCCAAAGCGGGGAAAAACAATTTGGTACCAAAGAAGAAGAAGGGCTTCTGCGCATTGGTGGCTATTGACATACGCAACGCGTTTAACTCCGTGCGATGGAAAGATCTCATCGAGTCGATGATGAGCAAAGGAATACCGCCCTACTTGTTGCGGATAATGGATAATTATCTTAGCGACAGATGGGTGGTTTATGAGGGGAACACCTGGACTCTGAAGGAAGAGATGCAAAGTGGTGCCCCTCGAGGCTCGAGGGTGGGACCATTCGTATGAAATGTATCTTACGACGACTTCTTGCGAATGGATTTACCCGAAGGCGCGGTCATCATCGGCTTTGCGGACGATGCGTTAATCGTGTGCTCAGCCGAAAGCGAGGAAGCCCTTGGGACATTGGTGAACGACTGTCTGCGGCGAGTTAAGAGCTGGCTGGACGCCAGAGGTCTTCAAATGGCCCTGGAAAAAACCGAAGCTCTGCTTGTCACAGATAGACGTGGTTATACTGTTCCGCGAATCGCGATAGACGAATTCGAGGTTAAATGGAGTAAGCATATTAAGCATCTAGGAGCGGAGCTCGATGGAAGGTTAAATTTCTATCACCATATTGCAACGGCGTTGACGAAAGCGATTGAGTGTGCGTCAGACTTGGCACGACTCATGCCAAACGTTCGCGGACCGCGCGAAAGGAAAAGGGGACTGGTGGTTAGTGTTGCCCACGCTAAGCTGTTTTACGCAGCAGCAGCGTGGGCTCCCTCACTTAAAACAAGAAGCAAAACCATTTGCGATGATATGCTGTCTGCGCAAAGATGTGTTACTACCCTTATCGTCTCTGCGTATAAGACGGTGTCGACGAGTGCTGTGCAAGTCCTTGCAAGTGTCCCGCCGGCAGATCTTATGGCAAGGGAAAGGGAGGAAGTATTTCTTCTTTTTAAAAGAAGAAATAATCCCGAGTACCCCGAGGAGGAAAGACCCAGCAAGGACGGCATTCGCAAATATGCGAGAAACAGACTTATCGAGACATGGCAGGACAGATGGGATAGGGAGGAAAAGGGCAGATGGACTTACCGTCTGATTCCAACACTCACCACCTGGATAAACAGAAAGCATGGAGAAGTCTCCTATTATTTGACACAGGCGCTCACGGGTCACGGGTGTTTTAACTCGTACCTGTGTCGCTTTAAATTACGCCGAGAACGAGGTGTGTGCGTACTGCCAGTTCGCTGTGGACAACGCAAAGCACACCCTCTTCTCATGCAAGAAATGGGACCTGGAGAGGCAGGCCATGTTCGAAGGTCAAGTTACAACGGAGAACATGGTATCGCTGATGACCCAATCAGAAGAGAACTGGCGGCAAGTCGAGAACTTCATAATCTCGGTTATGTCGAGAAAGGATCTCGACGGCCGCCAAAAAGCGTAATTTAAACAGCTTTTAATTTGTTTGTTTGTTAAAAGACTAAGGTTAAGCATAGTCAAAGTGACTAAAAAATTAGTTAATGTGGACAAGAAAAATAGTCAAATTGACTAGGATTCTTAATCAAATTTCTATTATTCGATAACAAACAAAAAGTAAAGATTAAATAAAAAAAAATAATATTGTTTAGAACACATTCATAATTCACCTTATATGTATACGTCTTAGAATTAACACAAACTTATGAAATAAATATTTAACACGGGAGGACGCGAACACCTAACACTAATGCATACGCACATTGAAAATTCGGAACGCTAACCACTTCACTACACACGCACGTGTTGTACTAAATTTTTTATCAGATATTAGAATTTCCAGTCAAAATGTAATATTTAATCAGATATTTTATTTATTTAAAAATACAATTTTACTTGCTCGTCAAGAACTATTCACTTAATTTTAATTATCTGTTTCGATTTACTCGATGAAAGCTGTAAATGTGAAATACGCAGAAATGATATTTTTTGCACAAAAAATAACTACGATTAACGAATATAAAAATCGTTTTACGAAATGATAATCATGAATCACAAAAGACATAGAGCTGAATACTGTCAAAAAATAAATAGACGCTTGCGCAGTTCAGAAAATTTTCAAAATAACTAATTATCCTAGTTGATTTGACCAGGGAATGCAGAGTAACTTTCACAAAGTTTGAATTTATGGAATTGATCAGGGGAACTGGTTGAATTTACTGGGAATCCTAATCAACTTTACTAGGTTAAGATTATACCATAAAGATTTTTTTCAGTGTACAATTCACAAGTAACTTATCGCTAAACATCTTATTGAGACAGAAACATCTTAATTTAAGATACTTTAAAAAACTTACAGAAGTATCTTACTGTTTTAAGATAGAAAAAATATCTAATACGTATAAAGCATCTTAAAAATCTGTAAGATACTTTCGAAAACATCTTATTTTAACATGTAAGATACCATTTTTCCATCTTTTTTTTTTTTTTTTTTTTTGCTTAGGGATTTTTGGGAAATCTGCCTACAGATACCTTGGATTCCGCACTCCAAGGTTATGTGGGGTTGGTATGATAATAAAAGAAAATATTAAAAGAATATATATATAAAGTAGTAACATTACTAAACTGGCGACCTACTGCCAGCCCGACCCACTAAAACCCGTAACCCTTCTTTTGGAGCCCTTTACCCTCCCTCGGAACTGTCGTAAGACTTTAGCCTTCGAGGGTGGCGCTCCAACTCTGTCGCTACTGCGACTTTGTTCTTTACCTGCGGTTCTCCTGCGTCGATAGTTAAAAGATTTAAAACTATTTCAATATAAAAGCGGAATTAACAGCACAACAAAAATAAAAAACAAATGTTAAAAATAGTTTAAGATGTCAATAGATAAAATATTAAAAGGGTCTAAAAAAAACGTATAAAACTAACAAATATATAATGTCAAAAAGTAAAAAATTGTATAAGGATGAATAAAACACAAAATAAATTAGAAGTGTATAAGGACAAATAAATTACAAAATAAATTAATAAAAAAAAGAAACAAATTGAAAGCTGTTTAAATTACGCTTTTTGGCGGCCGTCGAGGTCCTTTCTCGACATAACCGAGATTACAAAGTTCTCAACATGCCGCCAATTTTCTTCTGACTGGGTCATTAGCGATACCATATTCTCTGGTGTAACTTGACTGCTTACACCTTCGAACATGGCCCGCCTCTCTAAGTCCCATTTCCTGCATGAGAAGAGGGTGTGCTCTGCATTGTCAACGGGGAACTGGCAGTACGCACACACCTCATCCTCGCGTAATTTAAAGCGACACAGGTACGAGTTAAAACACCCGTGACCAGTGAGCGCCTGCGTCATATAATAGGACACCTGACCGTGTTTCCTATTTATCCAGGTGGCGAGTGTCGGGATAAGGCGATAAGTCCATCGACCTTTTTTGTCACCATCCCATCTTTCTTGCCATCTTTCTATGAGCCTGCGCCTCGCTTCTTTGCGGATCAGGCCCTTGCTTGGTCTTAGTTCCTCATCCGAGGAACTGCTTTCTTTAGAAAAGAAAAACATTTCTTCCCTTTCCCTCGCCAAAAGATCTGCTGGCGGGACACTTGCAAGGACCTGCACAGCACTCGTAGATACCGTCTTATATGCAGAGATGATACGCGTTGTTATCGATCTCTGCGCCGACAGTATCTTTTCACAGACGGTTAAACATCTTTTACTCCTCAGGGATGGAGCCCACGTTGGTGATGCATAGAGCATTTTAGCGTGGGCGACACTCGCCACCAGTCTTCGCTTTTGTTCACGGGGTCCGCCCACGTTTGGCATTAACCGTGAAAGATCAGCCGCACATTCGATAGCCTTATTTGACGCCGTAGCCATGTGGTGGTGGAAGTTTAACCTTCCATCCAACTCCACACCAAGATATTCAATTCCCTTACTCCACTTAACCTCGAATCCGTCCATCACGATTCGTGGGAGCTCATAACCACGTCTGTCTGTGACCAGCAGTGCCTCGGTCTTTTCCAGGGCCATTTCAAGACCTCTGGTATCCAGCCAGTTCTTTGCAAGTCGCAGGCATTCGTTCACCAATGCCCCGAGAGCCTCTTCACTTTCGGCAGCGCACACGAACAACGCGTCGTCCGCAAAGCCGATTATCACCGCACCTTCGGGCAGATCCATTCGCAGAAAATCATCGTAAGATACGTTCCATACAAATGGACCCACCCTCGAGCCTTGAGGAGCCCCACGCTGCATCTCTTCCTTGAGAGTGCAGGTGTCTCCCTCATATATAACCCACCTGTCGCTAAGATAATTATCCATTATCCGCAACAAGTAGGGCGGCATGTTTTTCTTTTTCAATGACTCGATGAGATCTTTCCATCTTGCGGAATTGAACGCGTTGCGTATGTCAATTGCTACCAACGCGCAGAAGCTCTTTTTTTTATCTGGTCCCAATTTGTTTTTTCCTGCTTTGGCTATGTTCACAACTGCCTGGATGGCATCAACTGTAGACTTGCCTTTACGGAAACCAAATTGATGATCTGATAGACGATTCTCTCCAGTCAAGTGGATTTGCATTCTCTGCAGGACCATATCCTCTAGAAGTTTGCCCATCGTATCCAACAGGCATATGGGCCTGTACGACGAAACTTTATCAAGAGGTTTTTCGCCTTTCCTTAGGAGGACTAACCTCTGTCGCTTCCAGTCGCGGAAGAACTCTCCTCTCTCAAGGCAAAGATTGAAGCATCGAAGCAGAATCTGGGGTAAAGTGTCGATTACCAACTTTAGGATCTCGTTACTTATCCCATCGATTCCAGGCGCCTTGCCTGTTTTCAATCTTTTGCCTGCTTTTTGCAGTTCACTAAGTGTGAAGAGTTCTTCCTCTTCGACTTTGCAAAAACTCCAGTCCATCCTAAAATATGGCTCTGCAGGAGGAAACAAAGACTTTATTATCTTTCTGACCCAATCGGGATTATCCAGGCCAGGGGTCTTTTGCCTCGTCGCTAATTTTTTAGTAACGATTTTAAAAGCCAGACCCCATGGATCCTTATCGACTTCCTCGATTAGGTCCTTCCAGCTACGGCGTCGCGACCTGCGAATCTCTTTCTTGAGGTTCTTTTTCGCCTCCTTGAAAGCCTCTTTCAGCAAGGGATCTCCCTTAGATCGGGTATATGTCCTTCTTGCTTTGAGGCATTCCTTTCTCAAGGAGGCTAGCTCCTCTGACCACCAGTGCAAGGATTTTCTTGCGGGGGAGGCGCCTTTGCGTGGCATAGACGCATTGCAAGCGGTGACTATCATGTTCCTCACCGCTCGAACCTCCCCATCCAGACTACTCGGCCTCTTCACCCAGCCCAAGTCCTCAATTAAATGGGCTTCTCTTAGGGACCGGCCGAACTTTTCCTTGTCGAGTCTCTTCATGTTCCACAAGGAGGTTTTGCGACTAGGAACATCCTGTCTTTTTCCTCCTCGTGTGTCTCCCATCGATACTGAGAACTCAATGTACTGGTGGTCACTTGCGGTATATTCCTCAGAGACTCGCCAGTCGCTTATGCGGCTAAATAGTACCATTTTTCCATCTTACATCTTATGTTAAGATATCAAATAAGATACTTATTTTTGCAGTGCATACATATCTTACAGTAATTTTTCCCGCTGAAAACTAATCTGAAGTCAGAATTGCTCCATCACCCTCTGTTTTTTTTAAATCGAGAAAACTACCCTTAACTTCAAATTTTAAAGTAAAAAAATTGAATAACAGATTTCTTTTTAAAACAAAACAATAAATTTATCTACTTCTGCTACAATAACTCAGAAACAATGTCAACATTGCTTAAACACCCTTTGTTTTTTATTAAATAAGAAAAAACTACCCCTAAAATGTAAAAATTCAAAATTATAATATAAAAACCCACATTGGTTTTCAAAACAACAAAATAAATTTATGTACTTCTCTTTCAACATTTGAAAAGCAATATCAAAATTACTTTATCATCCACTGTGTTTTTATATATTGAAAAAACTACCTCTAATAAGTAAAAATTCAAAATGTATAATAAAAAAAAAATTAAAAACCACATTGTTTCTCAAAATAGAACAATAAATTTATGAACTTCTTTTTCAACAACTTAAAAGCAATGTCACAATTACTCCATCCCCCTCTGTCTTTTCAAATTAAAAAACCTACCCTTAAATTTACAAATTAAAATTTTAAAGTAAAAAAATTAAAAAGCACATTGTTTTTCAAAACAAAACAAAAAATTTATGTATTTCTTTTTTATCAACTCAAAAGCATTGACAAAATTGATTCATCACCCTTCGTTTTTTCAAATTGAAATAACTACCCCTAAAATGTAAAAATCAAAATGTATAATAAAAAAAGGAAAAAACACATCATCATAATTTGTTTTAATTCTCAATATAATTAAAACCAATTTGATGTATTTTTTTTATTATACATTTTGATTTTTATATTTTAGGGGTAGTTATTTCAATTTGAAAAAACAACTGCCTGGGTGATCCCAGGCAGAAAAGTCGGTGGTATGCCGATGCCTACGACCGGCTCGACACCGGCCCGGTAGTAAGGTCGAACAATAACCGGTACCGACACTGTGGTACCGGGCCGGTTCCTAAAAGACAACCGGCCCGGCACCGGCCCGGTTCTGGCATTCGATGCAGTTTTTACACCGGCGACGGGATTTTGCCGGCATCAAAATTAGTACCGGCCCGGTTCCGGTATTCGATGCAGTTTTTACACCGTTGACGGACATTTGCCGGCATAATATTTTTGTGTCTTAAAAAGTCTAAATTTTTAATTTTTTGAAATTTTTTTTACACCATTCGGAAGAATAAGAAAATCTAATCTCTCGAAATTAAATGTTTTTTAAAATCTTTTTTTATATAGTTGGACAAATTACATTTCATTAAACTCTATTAATTCAGCTTTAAATTGTCCGGGAAAATCACTTAAAAATCCAGGAATTTGTTACTGCCGAATTACTAGACCACCCTATAATAACTTTGTTCGGTTAAAATACTTTTGGTCAGGTTTTATCTGATTTATTGTTATAAAATTTTGATAATCTAACAAGGTATTATATTAATTTCATTATACTAAGTTTCTGCAAGTTGTTTCTATAAAGACGGTACCATGCCAGCGGTTTTTCTTTAGCCTTAGTCCCAACGTATAATGACATTAACAAATGTTATTATAATTATTAACTTTGACATTACTTTATTCAAACTGTCTTTTAGAAAAGGTTTTTTCAATTAATTTAGAACATTTTGTAATTAGTACTGGTGTCACACTTCATATATAAACTTTCCATTTACTTTTCATAAGCAGGTTTAGGTTAGCGGATGCGGCGTCGACTTTGCAGCCTGAAGGCCGGAGTTCAATTCATCATGTCTTCAGATTTTTCGTTAACAATTAATAATAATTCATATGTTTCAGCATTCTATTTAGTGTTTACAATTAAATTAATTAATAAATAATATTGTTTAACGTTTAATATATGTAAAAATGTATCATAATAATTACACTGAAAAAAAAATTTATTTGAATCAAATAAAAATTATTTGATCCAAATAAATCATTTATTTGGTTATAATCCAATAAATGTGTATTTGAACCAAATACATATTTATTTGACCTAAATCTTTGATTTTATCGCATCAAATAAATATTTATTTGAATCAAATACAAATTATTCAATTCAAATAAATTGAATATTCCAAACCGATAAATAATTAATTGAATCAATTATTTAAATTATTCAACCCATGTGAAAGGAATTCGGAAACTTTCCGGAAGAGGTTTCCGGCAATTTGCCGGAAGCGGTTTCCGGAAAATTTCCGGAAATTATTTCTCTTCTGGAAGACTTTTTCTCTTCCGGAAGACTTTTTCTTCCGGAAATCTAATTTATTTTGACAGGAGATATTCTTCCGGAAGATTTTTTCTTCCGGAAAGTTTCCGGAAATCTAATTTATTTTGACAGGAGATATTCTTCCGGAAGATTTTTTTTCTTCCGCAAATAAGCGAGACAATCTAACCCTTCATTTTTCGGAAAATTATTAATAAAAAAGTATATTTAATATTTGATAATTCTTTTTCTCATAAATATAAATCCATTTTTTTTGTGTGTCAATTTGATTTAATTATTTCAGATTAAAAGTTTATAATTAAACCAAACTTAATTAATTTCCGGAAATCTAATTTATTTTGACAGGAGATATTCTTCCGGAAGATTTTTTCTCCCGGAAAGTTTCCGGAAATCTAATTTATTTTCACAGGAGATATTCTTCCGGAAGAATATCTCCTGTCAAAATAAATTAGATTTCCGGAAATTAATTAAGTTTGGTTTAATTATAAACTTTTAATCTGAAATAATTAAATCAAATTGACACACAAAAAAAATGGATTTATATTTATGAGAAAAAGAATTATCAAATATTAAATATACTTTTTTATTAATAATTTTCCGAAAAATGAAGGGTTAGATTGTCTCGATTATTTGCGGAAGAAAAAAAATCTTCCGGAAGAATATCTCCTGTCAAAATAAATTAGATTTCCGGAAACTTTCCGGAAGAAAAAATCTTCCGGAAGAATATCTCCTGTCAAAATAAATTAGATTTCCGGAAATTAATTAAGTTTGGTTTAATTATAAACTTTTAATCTGAAATAATTAAATCAAATTGACACACAAAAAAATGGATTTATATTTATGAAAAAAAGAAATATCAAATATTAAATATACTTTTTTATTAATAATTTTCCGAAAAATGAAGGGTTAGATTGTCTCGCTTATTTGCGGAAGAAAAAAAATCTTCCGGAAGAATATCTCCTGTCAAAATAAATTAGATTTCCGGAAGAAAAAATCTTCCGGAAGAATATCTCCTATCAAAATAAATTAGATTTCCGGAAGAAAAAGTCTTCCGGAAGAGAAAAAGTCTTCCAGAAGAGAAATAATTTCCGGAAATTTTTGCGGAAATTTTCCGGAAACCGCTTCCGGCAAATTGCCGGAAACCTCTTCCGGAAAGTTTCCGAATTCCTTTCACATGGGAAGTTATGGATAAGTTAATAACAGACATAATAAAATCAAATGAAGTTTTTGGTAGAAAAATTGTTACCCTAGGAGGAGATTTTCGACAAATTTTACCGATAAAAGAACGAGGTAATAGATCAGAAACAATAAATTTATCAATAAAAAATAGTTACTCATGGAAACATTTTAAAAAATGCACATTAACAGAAAATATGAGAGCTTTACCAGAAGAAACAGAATTTGTAGATTTCCTACTTAAAGTTGGTAATGGTGAATTAAAAGATATAGATGATAATATCTAAGTACCAGAACATATTCTTCAACAAGGCAATATAGATATAGCTGAAGAAATGTATGGTCTTTTAATTCCACAGAATAAATTTAAGGAGTTGTCGGGGTGTTCAATTTTAGCACCTAGAAACGATGATGTTGATGATATTAATAAGAGAGTGGTGCGTCTCTCTGACAGTAAAGGTGAAAAAATATATAAAAGTATTGATTCTACTGAAAATTGTGATAATGAAAAATTTTTTCAAGCTTTATTACCAGAATATTTAAATACTCTCTTTTCACCTTCGTTACCACCACATGAATTACATTTATGAATTAATTCTGTCGTAATGATTATTAGATATCTTAGTATTAATGAAGGATTATGTACCGGAACGAGGTTAATTAATTTAGATTTGTCACATAATGTAATTAAATGTCAAATATTAACGGGTAATAAAAGTGGAAATGTTGTTTTTCTACATCGAGTAACTTTATTTTGTGAAAATTTTTATCCGTTTACTTTTAAAAGAAGACAATTTCCTATAAAACTGGCTTTTGCAATGACCATTAACAAATCTCAAAGACAAACAGTTAACAAAATATTTATTGATTTAAGAAGAGATGTTTTTAATCATGGTCAAATGTATGTTGCATTATCAAGAGTGCGATCATTTGATTCCGGAAAAATATATTTAGGAGGTAATAGAAGTAATATGTATATAAAAAATTATGTTCATAGTGAAATTTGGGACTCTACTTAATTCAGTTTGTTTTGCTACAAAATTTTTTTTTTATAATTTATTAAGAAAAAATATGTTTATACGAATTTTATAGATCATAGTTAAATCTCATATGGCATTCCTCATTTTTAATAATAAAGGTTAGTACTAAGAACAGACAATTTGAAATTGTCAGGTATTATATGTTATTAAATGTTGAAATTTGAATTAAGAAACAGGTAAAGAAAATTCGATTATTTTAAAACATTTTATCATCACAATGGTTTTAATAGATGGTATTAACTATTTCATTCCTATTAGTAGTTAGAGTTGAAAACTACAAAATAGGTGCGTGTAGTGCGCAAAAATTAGTTATAGTTTGATTAATTTTACTTATCAATATATTAAGTCGAAAAAAAGATATTTTCAAAAAAATCCAAATTTTGAAACTCTATAACTCAAAAAATATTTTATCAAATTAAAAAAAATTAATATTTACACTTCCACGAATAATAGTAATATTTTAGCAAAGTTTAGAGAAAATTCTTTTTTACTTGGGCAGTTAAGGAATTTTGCCCTATATGTTCGTAATTTGTGGTTACGTTTTATTTTTTACTCCAAATCCCTTTGAGATCCCAAGATAAAACTTACAGGACATATAAGCACATTTGCTCTAACATTTAGTAAAATTTTCAAAAAATCGAAGACGATGTTTTTTCAAAAACGGATTTTTAATTTTTCAAAATTTCAAAAAAAATTTTTTGAATTTTTCTTTTTTATATTAATTAAAAAATCGGTTAATTAGTACCAAAGTTATAGCACTTTGAAAAAAGACAAAAAATTTGAAAATGCCATATTTGAAGAGTGCGCTAAAACAACGCTGTAAGCGCCATTTTTTCTTAGGTTAGATTTGCATCGAATTTGACGTTATAAATCTTTTTCTGTACAATGTATGGTTAAATCAGTAAAAAATTCTTATTTAGTTGATAATTATGATAATTACAAACAATTTTTTATTATCTATAAATTAATATTAATTAATGATAATTAGCTCGAAAAGTTAAAGTGTCGTGTTGGCGCTTACAGCTTTGTTTTAGCGCACCCTTCATTTATAATCTTCTGAACAAAAAATATTAATGGCAAAACCCCTGAAAATCAATGGTTTTTAAGCTACATCATGTTGAGCCTCAAAAATGAGTGAAAAATAGCAAAGCTTGCTCACGGCTCAAGACTTAATGTAAAGGGTCAAAGCTTGTTGATGGCTATAGGCTTGATCAAAGTTTGATCTTGGCTCAAGGCTTGATTATGGCTTGAAGCTCTAATATAAATCAAGGCTTGATTATAGCTCGAAGCTCTAATATGGATCAAGGCTTGATTAGGGCTCAACAGTTAATCATGACTTAAAACTCGATTATGGATCAAGGCTTGATTATGGCTCGAAACTCGAATATGGATCAAGGCTTGATAATGGCTCAAAGCTGTAATATGGATTCACTATTTATAATTTTATGAGAGTATGAATCTTCCGGGTCCCAAACTTAATGTTCATATGCCTGGCGCTGCGCCACACTGTAGGTTATGGCAGTATTTGTCTACACGCTGTCAGATAGTCTTTTTCTCTCGGTATTTTTTCTTTTTGATTAACAATTTTTTATTTAAAAATGGACAGTTTAACTACTATGGCGTCAGACTGTAACAACAGCTTAGGATAATAGTAAAAACAAGAAAAAATTACTCGCTATAATAATATAGCGAGTAATTTTTCCTAATTTTTACCTCAGAATTGTGCATTGTAATGTTAATATTTAGTTAAATATTACGGTAAAATATGTCGTAAAACTGTTCAAAAGGTTCTAATATAAAGAGGTGCATTCACTTATAGAAATAAAAATATTATTTCATAAAAATACTTATTTTTGTATCATTTATAGTAGTTCGCCGGAAAAACGATCTAAGCGATTTGTTAAAAAATAATTTTTTTAAATTTGCCAAACATATTTTATTTGATCTTGTTTTATATAAAAGTAATCTTCGGTGATGTGTTTTTAATAGAAAAAATTAGCGATACAATTAATAAGCAAATTATATGAGTAATTCGATTGTGAATCTTCAATTCAATTTTTTTGTCAAAAACCTAAGTCGACTTAAGTCGTTTTTTGAACGAACGGCTCATATTAGAGCTTCGAGCCATAATCAAGCCTTGATCCATATTCGACTTCCGAGCCAAGATTTATCGTTGAGCCATAATCAATCCTTGATCCATATTAGAGCTTCGAGCCATAATCAAGCCTTAATTTATATTAGAGCTTCGAGCGATGTTCAAGCCTTGATCCATGTTAGAGCTTCGAGCCATAATCAAGCTTTGATCCATACTAGAGCTTCGAGCCATAATTAAGCCTTGATCCATATTCGAGTTTGAAGCCAAGATTAATCGTTGAGCCATAATCAAGCCTTGATCCATATTAGAGCTTCGAGCCATGATTAACTGTTGAGCCATAATCAATCCTTGATCTTCGATCAATCAATCTTAGATCTTCGAGCCATAATCAAGCCTTGGTCCATAATCAAGTTTCAAGCCATGATAACTGTTGAGCCATAATCAATTCTTGATCCATATTAGATCTTCAAGCCATAATCAAGCGTTGATTTATATTAAAGCTTCGAGCCATAATCAACCCTTAAGCCAAGATCAAACTTTGAGCCAAGATCAAACTTTGATCAAGCTTATAGCCATCAACAAGTTTTGACCCTTTACATTAAGTCTTGAGCCTTGAGTCATGAGCAAGATTAGCTATTTTTCACTCATTTTTTGAGGCTCAACATGATGTAGCTCAAAAACTATTGATTTTCGGGGGTTTTGCCATTAACATTTTTTGTTCAGAAGGTTATAAGCTACAAAACTTCGAAGTTTGAAAAAATTTGTCCGAAATTTTTTATCAAAGTATTTTGTGCGGTGTCCTTTTGAAAAAATATTTAGTGGAGTTATTTATCACTATAAAAGTAATAAATTTACAAAGTACAGCCAAATCCCATCAAGTCATGAAAATAAGTGTGTTGATCTGACGTGGAATCCACCTTCTAAGGCAATTAAAACATAGTCCTTTTTTCTTTAAAACTTTTAAACGTTGAGGAATACTAAATTTTATACATTCAGGACAAAATTAAATATTGTGATTATTTTGACAAACTGGGCAACTTATTGTTGTTTGTGTGTTTAAAAATTTTTTTGCATTTGTGTTTTTATTTACATAAGATCGATTGTTTGTCGGTTTCGTGTTTTGTATCGTGTTTTGATTTTTCAATTACTTTGAAATTTATAGTTTCTAAAATTTGACATTTTTCTCGCAAAAACTTACTTAATTTATCAAAAGTTAATGCTTCCACACCCATCATCGATTTTTCCTATTCTTTTTTCGTTTCCTTTATCTAATTTTAACACAACCAAATATATTAGTGGTGTATCCCATTTGTCAGTAGGTTCGCCTACTTTCTTAAATCAGCAGAAGATTCCTTGAAAACAGAATCCAACTTAAAAATTGCTTGCATAAGATTTTTTATTATTACTCGTTCATTATTAAATCTTTCTTTTAATAAATTCCAAGCAATTTCATACTTTTTGGCCACTGTTTCCAAGTTATCTATAACTCGTGCTCCCTTGTCCTTTGAATAAGCTTGCAATTATGTCAATTTTTGTATTACTGGTATATTCTCATTTTCATGAATAGTAGCCCCGAACGCGTCTCTAAACCCAAGCCAATCCTCATAATTTCCGGTAAAGATCGGAAGATTTAATTTTGGTAATGAAAAATGTGATCTACTTTGTTCATTTGCAGTAGAACGCGATGCCGCTAATTCCCTTAACCCTTTCGTGTCCCCCAAGAAACCAGTGGATAGATTTTGATAAAAATTACCCTTTGGTGGTTTTTGTGGTCGCTGATTCCGAATCTAAAGTAACATTTCCAAAATTCAAATTGGCGGATCCAATATGGCGGATGCTGTTTTAGAAACTTAATTGGATTAGTTCGATTACAGGAAAAATATAGCGAACGTGATTGGGATTGATCTTCATACAGTTTTCGACGAAAAGCATCAAATTTTAGCCATTTTTCTCAAAAAAGGCATGTAATGTAGGCATGTAGGGATCCCCCTAGCGCTCACAGTTTTTTACCTAGAAAGTTGAAAATTGGTATGCACATGTATTTTAAAAAATGGATTAAAGGAAAAATAAAGCGAACACATTTAGTATTAAATCTTCATTCTGTTTTTATCGAAAAATTCAAAAATTTTGAAAAATTTAAAAAAAATCCATGTACCCTCCCCTGGCGTCTACATTTTTTTACCTAGAGAGCTGAAAATTGTCATACTTATTCATTATTACGCGTAGATTACAGGAAAAATATAGCGGAAGTGATTAGAATTTATTTTCATGGTGTTTTCATTGAAACACTAAAATCTCTTTTTGCAAAGTCGAAAATGCTTTCACCCTTCCTGGTTCTCACAATTCGTAACCTAGGGATCTGGCCTTATACATTTTTATTTATTTTTTCGTGCAGATTGCAATAAACATACAAAAAAATTATTGGAATTCATCTTCATACTTTTTTACGAAAAAAAACATTTTCTTCGTTTTAGAAAAAAAGTGTGTTCCCTCCTGGGTTTTCACAATTCTTGACCTATGGGACTGCTGTTTGTCTTATTTTATGTAGTTTCGTGTGTAGATTTCAGGAAAAACATAGCGGACATGACTGGATTTGATCTTTATATTTTTTTCAGCGAAAACTTTAGCGCCCACAGTTTTTTACCTAGAGATCTGAAAATTGAAACACTTTTCTATTTTTACGTGTAGATTACAGGAAAAATATAGTGGAAATGATTAGAATTGATCTTCATTACGTTTTAAGCGAAAACCTAAATTTTTTTCCAATTTTTGATAATAATTATACATATGCTAGTTCTCTCCATTCTTAACTTAGTGGACTGGCGTTATACATTTTTATTTTTTTTGTGCAGATTTCAACAAACACAGATAAAATTATTGGAGTTCATCTTCATATTTTTTTTGCGAAAAACTAGAAATTTTTTTTGATTTAGAAAAAAAGTGTGTATCCTCCTCTTGGTTTTTATAATTTTTGGCCTATTGGTCTACAGTTTTGCTTATTTTATGTATTTTCATGTGTAGATTTTTAGAACAATACACCAAATATAAATGGGTTTTATCTTCATATTTTATTAGCTAAAAGCTCAAAGTTTTTAAAAATTGCACCAAAAAAGAGTGTTTTTTGCCCTAGTCCTCTCAGTTTTTTATCTCAAGAGATGAAAATTGGTACACTTTTGCATTATTCCGTGCAGGTTAGAATAAAAATAGTGTAGAAATAGTTATAATTTATCTTGATAAATTATTCATTCATTATTTTAGCAAAAAAGTAGAAGTTTTAAAAGATAGTAAGGAATCCTCGGTGTTTTGTACGAGTTTTACTCCCACTTGTCCTGTTTTTCTTTTATATTTTATTTTTAAAAGAAAGCTGAGATTTTTCTGGTGATATACTTAATTTCCAGAAAATATTTTTTTGTATTTTCGAGTAATTAATTTCTGAATATTGCGCATCACGTCGTCGCGCCGCAATGTGCGGCGCAGCCATTCGCGGTGTGCCGTTCAGTGCCGCTATTTCGTGGCGCGACAACGTAATGTGCAATATGCAAAAATTAATTATTCTAAAATAAAAAACGGTTTTCTGGAAATTAAGTATTTCGTCAGAAAAAATCCCAGATTTCTTTTTAAAAAAAATGATCGAAAGATGAGAAAAGTAAAAATATATTTTTATTTTTTCAAAGTTTGTGTCAGTATGTTAATATTTGTTTCAGTATATTAAATATTCAAAGTAGAGCGTGTCACGCAAAAGTTCATAATTTTTACTCCCTCCTCTTCGAACAATTTTTTATAAAATTCAAAAATACTTGGTAAAATAATTACTAACCTATACGACATATAAAAAAATTTGAGAATAATTGAACAAAAAAATTTTTTGGGTGGATATTTGACGTGATTCTCACCATATTCATTCTTTCACATCCACATCGTTGTTTGCAGATATAATTAAAAAATAAAACTCATCTCAAGCTTCTTTTGAATATCGATTTTCAAAATTAAAGTTCAAATTCAAAATTAGCGTATCCAAAAACCCTTGAGTAGTTAACCTACAAGCAAATAGCAATTTTGGAAAAATGTCCGCTATTTTGAAAATTGAAAATGTTACTTGTCTGATTTTGAAAAAAAGTCAGCTATATTGGATCCACCATTTTCAATTTTGGAAATCTGACCTCAGATTCGCAATCAGCGGCCCAAAAAACCCCTAAGTGGTGAGTTTGAAACAAATATAAACAATTAAAAAAAATTCAGCCATATTGGATCCGCCACTTTGAATTTTGGAAATCTGACCTCAGATTCACAATCAGCGACCCCAAAAACCCCTAAGTGATGAGTTTTGAGCAAATATAAGCAATAAAAAAAGTCCGCCATATTGGATCCGCCATTTTGAATTTCGGAAATCTGACCTTAGATTCGGAATCAGCAATCCTAAAAAACCCCAAGTGGTGAGTTTCAAACAAATATATGCAATTAAAAAAAGTCCGCCATATTGGATCCGCCCTTTTGAATTTTGGAAATCTGATCTCAGATTCACAATCAGCGACCCCAAAAACCCCTAAGTGGTGAGTTTTGAGCAAATATAAGCAATAAAAAAAGTCCGCCATATTGGATCCGCCATTTTGAATTTCGGAAATCTGACCTTAGATTCGGAATCAGCAATCCTAAAAAACCCTAAGTTATAAGTTTCAAACAAATATAGGCAATTTAAAAAAAGTCTGCCATATTGGATCCGCCATTTTGAATTTTGGAAATCTGACTTTATATTCGGAATCAGCGACCCCAAAAATCCCCAAGTGGTGAGTTTCGAGCAAATATAAGCAACTTTGAAAAAAGTATTTTTCTCAACATTATACCTATTGTTCATAATAATTATTATGGTTCTATGGCATTTATTTTTTTTTATGTAATAGTAACCCTAGTGAATAAATTAAGCCAAACTTTTTGTTGTTTTGTTGAAATGCATAAGCGTTATAACATTTTGTAGGTGTTACATATATGTACCGGGGGCACGAAGGGGTTAAATTTGACTCCTCTGCTTGACGCTGCGCACGCAATTCATTTTATTTATTTTACCGGAGCTTGAGGTTCTCTTTCTTTTCTTATTTTTTTTTTGCAAATGCTAAATATTTATAATAATTTTTCTTAAATTTAATTCTTTCTGTCTCAAGTTCCGGAGATGGAATTGCAATTTCTAAACTTGTTTGCGCGCTATCGAAATCTTGCCATACAATTTCTATTTTTTCAATACGTAAATTTATTTCTTCTATGGAAACTGATTTTTTTGATGCAAGACTAATATAGTTTTCTAAAAACGTTTTTAATTTAGTTAACCTTGTTTTACAAATTCTTTTAACTTGCTATAATCTATCTTTTTCTTTTTCAGCTGATGACATTTTACTAATTTTTCTTATTAATCACAAATTTAAAAATAGTACAATATAATTTTCAATATTTTTAAATTTTCTAATTTAGTTGATATTTTTCTTTTATGGATAATTTAATTAAATTGTATTATTACATTTGATTACTTACAATTGTTGACGATTCCATGGTTGCGATGATATTAATTGAACAGCCTTTATGATTTCAATATTTCTTCGGTTTTGGTAATTTATTCGCCTTTGTAGTTTTCTCTATTTAGAGCCTCGTTTTCAGTTTTCTTTCCATGAAAAGTCTTGTCAATTTGTGAATTACGAATAATCTATAGTTGAGTTCCTGAAGTCACTTTTTCGCTTGTAAATTGTTGATTTAATTTTATATCCTTTATTCAGCGCGAAGGACAATGTTCAACCCTAACTTTAATTTTTAATGAATAAATAAGGGTGACTAAATGATTTGAAGAAATGATTATTATTATCAAATATTATTAAATTATTATCAAAAACTGGAAAAAAAAATTTAGGTTTTCGCTTAAAACGTAAGGAAGATCGATTCTAATAATTTCCACTATATTTTCCCTGTAATCTATACGTGAAAATACAAAAGTGTTTCAATTTTCAGCTCTCTAAGTAAAAAACTGTGGGCGTTAGAGTGAAAAACACACTTTTTTGACGAAATTTTTAAAAACTTTGAGTTTTTCGCTGAAAAAAATATGAAGATTAAATCCAATCATGTTCGCTATATTTTTCCTGAAATCTACACACGAAAACACATAAAATAAGCAAAACTGCAGTCCAGTAGGCAAAGAATTGTGAAAACCAAGGGGGGTACATACTTTTTTTTAAAACGAAATTTTTTTTTAGTTTTTTGCAAAAAAAATATGAAGATGAATTCCAATAATATTTTCTGTATGTTTGTTGAAATCTGCACGAAAAAACAAATAAAAATGTATAACGCCAGTCCACTAGATTAAGAATTGAGAGAACCAGCAAGGGTTAAAGTATTTTCGACTTTGCAAAAAGAGATTTTAATTTTTCGATGAAAACACCATGAAAATAAATTCTAATCACTTCCGCTATATTTTTCCTGTAATCTATGCATTAAAACGAATAAGTATGCCAATTTTTAGCTCTCTAGATGAAAAACTGTGAGTTCTAGGGGGGGGGGGGTACATGGTCATTTTTGTAACCGTTTCAATAGGGTTCCTACCGGGGTACGGAACCCTAAAAATAGAGTGTTCTTACGGATAGGACACTTTAACAATTTTTCAACAAATACACCAGATGAAGGTTGATACTTTTGTATTTTCTTATTTAGACCAATATATTTAGAGTCTTTTATAAAAAAATATAACTCTTTGGAAATTAAGAAATTTCGTTTTAAAATATGGGTACTGTCCGATATTCTCTCAATACTTAAAAAAATTTAATTTTTATTGTTTTTAAAGAAACAGAAAATTTAATAAATGTTATTATTTAACTTAAACCAATTTGCCATGTCCTTGGTGAGTCGTTGAATTGTCCTTTTATGTTGTTTTTAACCCTTTATTACTCTTATATCTTTTTATATCTTTTATGAAATTCCCATTTTAATTGGTTCTATATAATAAAAAACAATTTTATAAAATAAAAAAAATAAAAAAATAGTTACGAATGTCACACGTAACATGAATAAAAATTGATTTCTTTTGCAGATACATTAACAAAAAAAATATATAATTAGTTTCATACTAAAATCACCATAATGAATAACATTGAAACTTGGTATAAACTTACAGTATGCCAAGTACATTATTTTGATCAAAAACCGAAATGACTCTGATTTACCACTTTTCAATAAATTGAAGTGATCCATTATGCTCCGGTCTCCTCTATTCAAAATATAAGAAGTTTTTCTAAATGCATTTTTAGTGTTTTATGTTTGTTTTTTTATGATTAATATTTTTAATATTATATTCAAAAACTTTAATTATCACAAAAACATAGAATTTAATAAAAGTCAATATTTAGAATATTCTTCCACAATTATTCAACGAATAATTTGTAGTTAAATTATTTAATGAATATTTGCAAAATGATTTGTAAGACCAGTTATTCAGAAACCAATGAATTTATAATTGTAAAAATTAAAATATAACTTTATATTACAAAAAAATGAAAAAATGTTATATAATTTTTTATATAGAATATACTTCCACAAAAGTTAATAATAATATAAAGATAAAAAACAAACACGAAAAAGTATTTGAAAAATAAATTCTCATATTTTAAATACTCTTAATTATAACTTGTATTTGTTTCTGTTGTTAAAATTTGTATAAAATAAAAAAAAGTTTCAATATAGAAAATTCATTGGAAATATTCCGAGGATTTTGAATTTGGGTTCAGATTATTATTATCATAGAACTTATTTTTTACGCTCTACGCGCGCCCATTACGTCCTTTTTAACTTGAACTAGGGAAGACCGGGGCTAAACCGGACAAGTCAAATAATTCCGAAACCGCGAAGAATTTCAAATCATGTAAATAACCTATGAACGCGCAACTTCGTAATGCATATGCTGCATGAGGTTTTAGGGACGTGTCATTTTTCTTGTAATAATAGTTGCCGTTAATATATGAAAATGTCATTTTTTGAGGTAAAAGTAAAAAAAAATTTCTCATTTTTTTGGGATTTTATCGTTAAAGTTAAAATGCAAATATCATATTGCAAATTTTATGTTAGCTCAAGGTGTACTGAGTTTAGTAGAAAAAAAGTTTAATGGAAAACGTTAAGAAGAAAAAATATATTGCAAGTTAATTATAAGATGACGGTGTGGGTCTGAATCGGACATCGTGGTAAAAAACAACCAAATCTTTGAATACTTTAATTTATTTTATACTAATTAACTATTTTATATTATATTCTTTGCATAGAACCATTTTATAAATAAATAATTTATATTAAAACTCGAATTCGCAAGCGAGTTGCTACAAACAGACAAGTCTGAAAACTGTAATTCATTTTATATTATATTAATTACCGATTTTACAGTTTATATTATACTAGCGTCGTTGTCCTCGCTCGCTCGGAAGACATTTTACTTATATATTTCCGTTTAGAAATATATTTATTATTATACATTATATTTTAATATTTCATTTATATTATTTATTTAAAACCATTTTTATTGATTATATATATATATATATATATATATATATATAAATCGGAAAATAATAATGCATAATAATAAAAAATTTTGTAATTTTTTATTTATTTACCAGAAATTTATTATACAAAGAAATAAACGATTATAACATTCTTATTTCTCTGAACTGTATACAAGTAATATCTTAACCCTTTAACACCCAGCGGTAAATACGCTGTACCACAAATGCCTTAAAGTCATCATAACTTTGCAACAAATACATATTACTAAAAATTTCAAAATCTCAGCTATAGTAATACTCTTCCAGCAGATAATTAAAAAAAACAAAAGTAAAAAGATAATATTAAATAAATAAAATATTAATAAATTAAAAAAGGTGCATCAAAATTTATAATTTCCACTCTCTAAATCTGAATCAGTGAAAATCAGTAAAATTTGACTGAGAATCAGTGTCTATATTCTTGCGATTTAAATCAGTGCTCTTTCTAATGTCAAATATTTAAAAAAAAGCATACCCAAAAAATAACTCCAAATTTTGAACAAATAAAATCAAAATTAGAGATGATAACTTTATGCTTGAGTATAAAATCAAAAATTTTAAAAATGTTATATATTGTTAAGATTCGCATTAATAATAATTATTATTTAACCAAAATAATTACAATTTCCAAAGGATTAAAAGTCATAATTTAGTCTTTCAAGTAACATAATCCATTCAAAACATATATGCTGTATAATTTGACAACTTCTGTTTAAGTTTTAAAAATAAATTTTTATTTAATTTAATTAATTTTTATTTGTTAATTTTGAAGTATTAGGTGTAATATTGTATTGTAAGACTGTTTATTTCTAAAAAATTGTTTGTTTAAGTTAAAATTTCTTAAAGGTTAAGTATAATTGAAGCATAAATTAGCACTTTTAAGAGCATAATTTTAGTATAATTTTCATTTTTTCAAGCATAAATACAAGTTTTTTTAAGAGCATAAAGTTCCTGTCTCTAATAAAAATTTGTTTACTTAAAATTTCATTTAAAAAAAAATACAAATAATTGCAGAAATTCAATTATTAAAAAAAATCTAAAATTTTTCTTACACAATTCAACTATGTTAAAAATTTGAAAACAATTCTCGTAAAAGTAAAATTAAAAAAAATATAAAAAAAATTCCTCTCAAACATTTAATTAATATAAAGAACATTAAAATTATTATTAAAAATTCAATTATTTCAAAGATTTTAATCAAAATTATTGCACAGAATTCAATTCTTTTATGAATAATTCAATTTTCCATACAAATTCAACTATTTTTAAAAATTTTTTAACAAAATTCTTGGAAAAAATCAATTATTTGCATGAAAAATAAAATTCTTTACAAAATTTTAATAATTTCAAAGATGTTAATCAAAATTCTTATAATAATAAAATTGATTTTGAGTAATAAGCAACTCGTTAAGTAGAAAAATAATATGTAAAATAATAAAAAAAATAAATTAAATTCAAGATATTATGTTTTTTATTATTACTACAATTTAATTACAAATTATTATTATTATATAATTATTATATCATTATTATTATTATTATTATTATTATTATTATTATTATTATTATTTTTTAGCTTTCTGCAGGGTAGTTAACATAAACTTTACAACCGAATAAATCCAATTGGAAAGGTTATGAAAACAGTAAAATCTTTTATAGAGAAACAATTTGTTACAAATTGAATCATACAGGACTCAGTCGATTGCCTGCTGTTTAAACATCAGGACTGACATCGACCATACCATGTTAAAAACCCATTTATATTAGACCTATTATTCACCTACGGAACTACCTAGTGGCTTCAGACTTCGTAGATGAATGGTCCCACTTAGTCGCATACGCGACTCTTCCGTGCCGCTCTTGTTCTGGCCTTATTTCCTCCTTGTCCTTGACAAAGTCTTCTTGGCTTCCTCTAGGGCAGATCTGAAGACCTTGCATCCTCCTGATCCGGCGACATGTTGGATACTCTCCTCCTCGCCGAACTTCGCCTTGCATAAGAAGCAGCATGGGCTCTTTTTACAATCTGCTGCCTTGTGGCCAGCTTCTCCGCACTTGAAGCACGCAGCCGACCTATCTACTGCTTGGCAGTTTCTGCCTATATGGCCATAGTCAAGGCACTTGTGACACCTTGTGACCATAACTCTCTTACTGATTCTGCAGGACACAAAACCGATTTTAATGTGCCCCATCTTCTCCAATCTGGCAGCGTCCTCCTGGGTGGTGACCACGACAGCGAGCTTCATGCCTCGCTTATTTGGTCCGAGGACCGTCACCTTCCTGCTTCCTGCTGGAACCGTAGATAGTTTGTCCAGGGCCTCCTTGACATCCTTCTGTTCGGTAAGGGCATCCATATCGCGGACCTCCAGCGTAGCTTGCCGGTCCGCCATCTGCACCTTACCCAGGTCACCGATCACCTTAGTCACCTCCTCAGTGAACAGCTTCTTGTTTTAAGACCTTCCAATTTTAATGAGAAGGTCTCCCTTTTTTGTGGGTAAAGCTCCCACAACCCTTGTTTGGCTGGCCTCCAGGTCAGCTTCTCTTCGAACTTTCGCCAGCACGTCAGCGAAAGTATTTCCTTCGGACACTTTGACGATGACTGTGGCTCTTCCCTTCTTTTCTGGAACTGGCTTTGGTACCGTTTTGGTCCCCTTGCCTGCAGTCTTTTTGGGAGGTCTCTCCTCCTTCTTCCTTTTTGGATCCTTCGTAAGCTCAGGATCGCTTCTCTTCCGCTTCTGAGCATCCAAGACAACGTTTCTTAGCATTGCTGCGTTGAAACGGTCACGTCTCGTCCTCCGGTCTTGCCGTGCTTCTTCTGACCAAGTTAATCCTTGGTAGAATTTCTCATCTTTTCTGGCGGCTGCTGCGTGCTTTTCCTTCACATCCCGTAAGAGCGACGTCAGACTTCTCAGTCCATCCTTGATCGTCATGTTGACATTCTTCTGGACCTCACAGGATTTCAGCATCTTGCTGATCTCATCCTCCATTTTTTGAATGCTTGCTGCCTCTTATTATTATTATTATTATTATTATTATTATTATTTTTTTGCTTAGGGACTTTTGGGAAATCTGCCTACAGATACCTTGGATTCCGCACTCTAAGGTTATGTGGGGTTGGTATAATAAAACAAAAGAAAATAAAGAAAAAATAAATAAATAATATAGTAAATTTAGAATACTGGCGACCTACTGCCAGCCCGACCCACTAAAACCCGTAACCCTTCTTTTGGAGCCCTTTACCCTCCCTCGGAACTGTCGTAAGACTTTAGCCTTCGAGGGTGGCGCTCCAACTCTGTCGCTGCTGCGACTTTGTTCTTTACCTGCGGTTCTCCTGCGTCAATAGTTAAAAAATTTAAAACCATTTTAATATAAAAGCGGAATTAACAGCACAACAAAAAATTAAAAAAAAAACAAATGTTAAAATAATTTAAAATGTCAATAGATAAAATACTAAACGGGTCTAAAACAGAAACATATAAAACAAACAGATATAATATCAAAAAGTAAAAATTGTATAAGGACAAATAAATCACAGAATAAATTAAAAATAAATAAGGACGAATAAATCAGAATAAATTAACATTGTACAAGGACAAATAAAACACAAAATAAATTAAAAGTGTATAAGGACAAGTAAATCACAAAATAAATTAATTACCAAAAAACAAACAAATTAAACAAACAAATTAAAAGCTGTTTAAATTACGCTTTTTTGGCGGCCGTCGAGATCCTTCCTCGACATGACCGAGATTATGAAATTCTCGACTTGCCGCCAATTCTCTTCTGACTGGATCATCAGCGATACCATGTTCTCCGGTGTAACTTGACTGTTTACACCTTCGAACATGGCCCGCCTCTCCAAGTCCCATTTCTTGCATAAAAAGAGGGTGTGCTCTGCGTTGTCATTCGCGTAATTTAAAGCGATACAGGTACGCGTTAAAACACCCGTGGCCTGTAAATGCTTGCGTCAAATAATAGGAGACTTCTCCATGCTTTCGGTTTATCCAGGTGGTGAGCGTTGGAATAAGCCGATAGGTCCATCGGCCTTTTTCCTCCCTATTCCATCTGTCTTGACAAGTCTCGACGAGTCTGCTTCTCGCATTCTTGCGGATGCAGGCCTTGCTGAGTCTTTCTGACTCTGGCGTCTGGGGATTATTTCTTTCTTTAAAAAGAAGAAACAATTCCTCCCTTTCCCTCGCCATAAGATCGGCCGGCGGGACACTTGCAAGGACCTGCACAGCACTTGTCGAGACCGTACAATACGCAGATACGATTCTGGCATTGATACCTCTCTGGGCCGACAGCATGTTTTTGCAAATTGTTTTGCTTCTGAACTTGATCGAAAGAGCCTATGCTGCTGCTGCGTAAAACAGCTTAGCATGGGCAGCACTCACCACCAGTCTCCTTTTCTTTTCGCGTGGTCCGCGAACATTCGGCATAAGACGTGCCAAATTTGCAGCACACTCAACCGCCTTATTCATCGCCGTTGCTATGTGGTGATGAAAGTTTAGCCTTCCATCGAGCTCCACACCTAGATACTTTATATACTTGCTCCACTTGACCTCGAATTCGTCTATCACGATTCGTGGGACTGTATAACCACGTCTGTCTGTGACGAGCAGAGCTTCGGTCTTTTCCAGGGCCACTTGAAGACCTCTGGCATCCAGCCAGCTCTTGGCTCGCCGCAGACATTCGTTCACCAATGTCCCAAGGGCTTCCTCGCTTTCGGCTGTGCACACGACCAACGCGTCGTCCGCAAAGCCGATGATAACCGCGCCTTCGGGTAGATCCATTCGCAAGAAGTCATCGTAAGATACATTCCATACAAATGGTCCCACCCTCGAGCCTTGAGGGGCACCACTTTGCATCTCCTTCTTCAGAGTCTAGGTGTCCCCCTCATATACCACCCACCTGTCGCTAAGATAATTATCCATTATACGCAACAAGTAAGGCGGCATTCCTTTGCTCATCATCGACTCGATGAGATCTTTCCATCGCGCGGAGTTAAACGCGTTGTGTATGTCTATGGCCACTAAAGCACAGAAGCCCTTTTTCTTCTGTGGTCCCAACCTGTTCTTCCCGGCTTTGGCTATGTCCACAACTGCCTGGATGGCATCAACTGTAGACTTACCTTTACGGAAACCAAATTGGTGATCCGATAGACTATTCTCTCCGGTCAAGTGGCTTTGCATTCTCTGCAGAACCATATCCTCAAGAAGTTTACCCATCGTATCCAGCAGACATATAGGCCTGTACGACGAGACTTTATCTAGAGGTTATTCGACTTTTCTTAGAAGGACTAACCTTTGTCGCTTCCAGTCACGGAAGAACTCTCCTCTCTCAAGGCAAAGATTGAAGCATCGAAGCAGAATCTGGGGTGAAGTTTCGATTACCAGTTTTAGGATCTCGTTACTTATCCCATCGATTCCAGGCGCCTTGCCTGTTTTCAATCTTTTACCGGCATTTCGTAGATCGGTAGGAGTGAAGAGTTCATCCTCACCGACTTCACAGCCATTCCAGTCCATCCTAAGCCATGGCTCCGCAGGAGGAAAGAGAGCTTGTATTATCTCTTTGACCCAATCGGGACTGTCCAGGCCAGGGGTCTTTTGCCTCGTTCCTAATTTCTTAGTATCGATTTTAAAAGCCAGACCCCATGGGTCCTTATCGACATCCTCGATTAAGTCTTTCCAGCAACGGCGTTGTGACGCACGAATCTCTTTCTTGAGGTTTTTCTTGGCCTTCTTGAATGCTTCCTTCAGCAAAGGATCTCCCTTAGAACGGGTATAATTCCTTCTAGCTTTGAAGCACGCTTTCCGCAAGGAGGCCAACGCATCCGACCACCAGTGCAACGAGCTTTTACGTGAAGCGGTACATCTGCGACGCGGCATAGATGCATCGCAGGCCGCGGTGATGGTTTTCCTTACCGCTCGTACCTCTGCATCCAGGGTATTTGGCCTCTGCACCCAACCCAATTCCTCAATGAGGCGGGATTCTTCCAGGGATCGGACAAACTTCTCCTTATCGATTTTCTTCACATTCCAGGAGAGGCGTTTTCGACACGGTGCTTCCTGTCTTCCGCCATTTTCTGTGTCTCCCACTGAGACTGAAAACTCAATGTACTGGTGATCACTTGCGGTATACTCCTCAGAGACTCGCCATTCGTTTATGCGTCTGAATAGAGAAGATGATGCAATCGTAAGATCAATGATCGATCCAATTGCACCCCTCCTAAACGTCCATGTCCTTCCCCGGTTCACAATTGTTAAATTGCTTCTGGAGACCATTTCTCCGATCATTCTGCCTCTTTTATCGAGCCTTGACTCGCCCCACTCCGGCGACTTAGCATTAAAATCACCGGTGACGAGTACATCCAACCTGGATTCTCTAAGGCTCGATTCGAGTTCCTGAATGTCGGCTTCGAAGTCTGTCAGTGGATCGTTCGGCGAGAAGTAGCAGCTGTACATACGTATGCCGGCAACCTCCGCCCAAACGAATCCACTGCTCGTCTCCAGGTACCTGGCAACCCGCAGCTCAGGATTGCACACCTGGACAGCGGCTCTATCTGATTTATCCTGGTACCAGGGAGCGAGATCGTTCTTCCTGTGTTGCTCACTGCAGAACAGGATATCGATCCCTTTTTCCTTGACCGTCTGCATCAGGAGAGCCTGCGCCGTCCTGCAGGTGTGCAGGTTAACCTGCAGAAACTTTAAGGATTTGCCTTTTTAAGCCTCTGCAGCAATTCTCTGTAAACCGTGCAAGAGCTTTTCCCGGAGATATGGACAATATCTGTCTTCCCTAAATCCGTGCATGTTAAACACTTAGGTTGTTCGACAGAACAGTTCTTCGCCATGTGACCCTCACCGCCGCATCTCCGACAGTTCTTAGTTCTGTCGGGGCCTTTGCATGATCGGGTCACGTGTCCATATGTAAGGCATTTTGAGCACCTTACAACTTCCAGATGCTCTCGGACTCGGACGCTTAGCCATCCTATTTTTATTTTGCCGATCTTGAGCAGAGACTGACTATCAGACTCTGCTAGGCGGACCAACGCGACTTTTGTGCCACTAAAACGTGGCAGAAGTCTGCACACTATGTCCGTGTCAGGCTTTCCCAGTTTCTCTCTCAAAGCCGAAACCACATCCTGCTCGGTCGTAGTTTCGTCAAGGCCTTTTAATTCAAGACACCTCTTATTTACAAGAGCTGTAACCTCGGCCCTACCTTGTGAGGCCGAGGCCAGAGCCCCTGCAAACTTCAAGGTGTCACCTCCTTTTTTCAAGACCAGGAGTACATCTTTATTGAGTGCCCTCCTGATCCTGAGGACCTCAACATTAGACTCTTCCGGCCTCACAGAGCGTTTCATTTCTGTCAGGATATCAGCTATAGCCTTTGGGCTTTTTGCCGAAATCCTGACTGCCTCTGTATTTCTCGGCTTTGAGGGATACTTTTGGAGCTCTCTCTCTTCTTTCTTTTTTAAGGCCTTCTTTTTGGCCTTTGCCTTTTTATGGATGACAGTGTCAAAGCCGTCGCCATCTACTGTGTCATCCTTTGAGCAAACTGAAGCGTAAGTCTCTTTGACTTTTTCCTCGGCTGCTCCTCCATTGCCTGGCTCCAACGGAAGGGTTTGCGCAGGTACGTCCTCGCGCTTCCTCTTCTCAGACTGGCCATCAAGATGTGGACTCGCTTCCGGACCATTTCCGCTTCTCCGGCGCTTTCTATCCTTTATTGCACCGCTCGGACTCGCCGCAGCACGACTCTGTGATAGTGATACAGAGTTTGCGTTTGTTGGCTCTGGGACACTTTTAAATGGCTCGGGGATAAAACGTAAATTTTTACGTATTATGTCGAACGCACTTTCCAAAACTGTCACTCCGTCCTGAATATCTCGACTGACATTCTTTTGGCGCTTAAATGCTTGACGCACGCTTTTAAATATTCCAGGAATAGCCAGGAACTGATTTGCGACATTCGATTCGTAGCATGTCAGCTGGCTATGTACTTGGCTCCCTCCAAAATCCTTGGAGCCATCTGCACCGACTATCGAGGCTTGCACCCGATCAGAATCGGTGGTGGGATTACCCTCAGGCGAGGTACCCACTTGGAGTATTTCGTTTAAAATTTTGTCCATTTCATTCATTTTTTTTTTTTTTTGGTTTTTTTATATCAGGGGACCACCCTGTTGATTGTCCTTTAGTGAAAAGCCCCACCACCACGACAAGGTCTACCGAACATATCCATGATGTCAGTCATGCCCGGCAGCGGATAAACATCCCACCCCGGAGCACCAACTCCGTCAAGAATGGCAGTAATGTGTGGCTAAGGATATGCGTCCAGACCCAGCACACCCATGCCATCAAAAACGGCAGCCGCGACAGGGAGAGGATAATCATCCGCCTCTCCCAGCACATCAAAGACATCGATGATGTTCGGTAGTGGACAACCATCGGCGGGGATTATTATTATTATTATTAATATTATTATTATTTTTTGCTTAGGGACTTTTGGGAAATCTGCCTACAGATACCTTGGATTCCGCACTCTAAGGTTATGTGGGGTTGGTATAACAAAACTGAAGAAAAATAAAAAAAAAGTAAAATAAATAAGTATTACAATAAATTTAGAATACTGGCGACCTACTGCCAGCCCGACCCACTAAAACCCGTAACCCTTCTTTTGGAGCCCTTTACCCTCCCTCGGAACTGTCGTAAGACTTTAGCCTTCGAGGGTGGCGCTCCAACTCTGTCGCTGCTGCGACTTTGTTCTTTACCTGCGGTTCTCCTGCGTCAATAGTTAAAAAGTTCAAAACTATTTCAATATAAAAGCGGAATTAACAGCACAACAAAAGTAAAAAAAAAAAAAAATTTTGTTAAAATAATTTAGAATGTCAATAGATAAAATATTAAACGGGTCTAAAACAGAAACATATAAAATTAACAGATATATAATGTCAAAAAGTAAAAATTGTATAAGGACAAATAAAATACAAAATCAATTAGAAGTGTATAAGGACAAATAAAAAACAAAATAAATTAAAAGTGTATAAGGAAAAATAAAAATAACAAAATAAATTAAAATTGTAAAAGGACAAATAAATCACAAAATAAATTAATAAAAAACAAACAAACAAATTAAAAGCTGTTTAAATTACGCTTTTTGGCGGCCGTCTAGATCCTTTCTCGACATAACCGAGATTATAAAGTTCTCGACATGCCGCCAATTTTCTTCTGACTGGGTCATCAGCGATACCATGTTCTCTGGTGTAACTTGACTGCTTACACCTTCGAACATGGCCTGCCTCTCCAAGTCCCATTTCCTGCATGAGAAGAGGGTGTGCTCTGCGTTGTCAACGGGGAACTGGCAGTACGCACACACCTCATCCTCGCGTAATTTAAAGCGACACAGGTACGAGTTAAAACACCCGTGACCAGTGAGCGCCTGCGTCGTATAATAGGAAACCTGACCGTGTTTCCTATTTATCCAGGTGGCGAGTGCCGGGATAAGGCGATAAGTCCATCGACCTTTTTCCTCACCATCCCACCTTTCTTGCCATCTTTCTATAAGCCTGTGCCTCGCTTCTTTGCGTATCAGGCCCTTGCTTGGTCTTATTTCTTCATCCTGGAAAATTCTTTCTTTAGAAAAGAGAAACATTTCTTCCCTTTCCCTCGCCAAAAGATCTGCTGGCGGGACACTTGCAAGGACCTGCACAGCACTCGTAGATACCGTCTTATATGCAGAGATGATACGCGTAGTTATCGATCTCTGCGCTGACAGTAACTTTTCACAGATGGTCAAACATCTTTTACTCCTCAGGGATGGGGCCCACGCTGGTGCTGCATAGAGCATTTTAGCGTGGGCGACACTCGCCACCAGTCTTCTTTTTTGTTCACGGGGTCCGCCTACATTTGGCATTAACCGTGAAAGATTAGCCGCACACTCGATCGCCTTATTTGACGCCGTAGCCATGTGGTGGTGGAAGTTTAACTTTCCATCCAACTCCACACCAAGATATTCAATTTGCTTACCCCACTTGACCTCGAATCCGTCTATCACGATTCGTGGGAGCTCATAACCACGTCTGTCTGTGACAAGCAGTGCCTCGGTCTTTTCCAGGGCCATTTCTAGACCTCTGGTATCCAGCCAGCTTTTTGCTCGTCGCAGACATTCGTTCACCAATGTCCCAAGAGCCTTCTCGCTTTCGGCAGTGCACACGAACAACGCGTCATTCGCAAAGCCGATGATCACCGCACCTTCAGGCAGATCCATCCGCAGGAAGTCATCGTAAGATACATTCCATATAAATGGACCCACCCTCGAGCCTTGAGGAGCCCCACGTTGCATCTCCTCCTTAAGAGTGCAGGTGTCTCCCTCATATATGACCCACCTGTCGCTTAGATAATTATCCATTATCCGCAACAAGTAGGGCGGCATGTTCTTCTTTTTCATCGACTCGATGAGATCCTTCCATCTTGCGGAATTAAACGCGTTGCGTATGTCAATAGCTACCAACGCGCAGAAGCTCTTCTTTTTATCTGGTCCCAATTTGTTTTTTCCTGCTTTGGCTATGTCTACTACTGCCTGGATGGCATCAACTGTAGACTTGCCTTGACGGAAACCAAATTGGTGATCGGATAGACGATTCTCTTCGGTCAAGTGGCTTTGCATTCTCTGCAGAACCATATCCTCTAGAAGTTTCCCCATCGTATCTAGCAGGCATATAGGCCTGTACGATGAAACCTTATCTAGAGGTTTTTCACCTTTTCTTAGGAGGACTAACCTCTGTCGCTTCCAGTCGCGGAAGAACTCTCCTCTCTCAAGGCAAAGATTGAAGCATCGAAGCAGAATCTGGGGTGAAGTGTCGATAACCAACTTTAGGATCTCGTTACTTATCCCATCGATTCCAGGCGCCTTGCCTGTTTTCAATCTTTTGCCTGCTTTTTGTAGTTCACTAAGTGTGAAGAGTTCTTCCTCTTCGACTTTGCAAAAACTCCAGTCCCTTCTAAGGTATGGTTCTGCAGAAGGAAACAAAGAATTTATTATCTTTCTGACCCAATCGGGATTGTCCAGGCCAGGGGTCTTTAGCCTCGTCGCTAATTTCTTAGTAACGATTTTAAAAGCCAGACCCCATGGGTCCTTATTGACTTCCTCGATAAGGTCCTTCAAGCTACGGCGTCGCGAATTGCGGATCTCTTTCTTGAGGTTCTTTTTCGCCTCCTTAAAAGCCTCTTTCAGCAAGGGATCTCCCTTAGATCAAGTATATGTCCTTCTTGCTTTGAGGCATTCCTTCCTCAAGGAGGCTAGCTCTTCTGACCACCAGTGCAAGGATTTTCTTACGGGAATGGCGCCTTTGCGTGGCATAGACGCATTGCAAGCGGTGACTATCATGTTCCTCACCGCTCGAACCTCCCCATCCAGACTGCTCGGCCTCTTCACCCAGCCTAAGTCCTCAATTAAAAGGGCTTCTCTTAGGGACCGGCCGAACTTTTCCTTGTCGAGTCTCTTTATATTCCACGAGGAGGTTTTGCGACTAGGAACATCCTGTCTTTTTCCTCCTCGTGTGTCTCCCATCGAGACTGAGAACTCAATGTACTGGTGGTCACTTGCGGTATATTCTTCAGAGACTCGCCAGTCGCTTATGCGGCTAAATAGTTTAGACGATGCGATCGTTAAATCTATAATTGATCCTATCGCACCTCGTCTAAAAGTCCATGTATTGCCTCGGTTTACAGCCAATAAGTCGTTTCTGGAGATCATTTCTCCAATACGAATTCCTCTCTTGTCGAGTCTCGTCTCACCCCACTCTGGCGACTTTGCGTTAAAATCGCCAGTGATGATGACATCCAGCCTGGATTCTGTGAGGCTTGCTTCTAGGTCTTCGATATTGGCTTCGAAGTTTGTCAGTGGGTCGTTGGGTGAGAAGTAGCAGCTATACATACGTATATTAGCCACCTCTATCCACACGAACCCACTGCTCGTCTCCAGAAACTTGTCAACCCGCAATTCTGGGTTGCACAGCTTTATGGCGGCTCTCTTCGCCTTATCCTGATACCAAGGGGCGAGGTCGCTTCCTTGATACTGCTCACTGCAGAACAGGATATCGACCTCATTTTCCCTTGCTGTTTGCATTAGGAGCAACTGTGCATCCTTACTTGTATGCAGGTTGACCTGCAAAAATTTTAAGGATTTGCCCTTTTAATCTTTTGCAGTTCTTCCCTGTAAACCGGGCAGGCTCTCTTACCGGACTCGTGGTCCGTTTCCGGCTTCCCCAGGTCCAAGCAAGTAAGGCACTTTGGCTTATCGTTACAGCTCTTCGCGAGGTGTCTCTCTCCGCCGCATCTCCGACAGTTTTTACTTCTGTCGGGGCCTTTGCAGGATAGAGTTCTGTGTCCGTAACCTAGGCACTTTTGGCACCTAGCTACTTCAACATGCTCGCGAATTGGAGCATTTATCCAGCCGACTTTTATTTTACCAAACTTTAGCAGAGTGTTACTTTCTGCCTCTGTCAGACGTACCAGAGCAACCTTAGTTCCTCTGTACCGCGGCAAAAGTCGGCACTCCATTGTCAGGTTGGGTTTACCCAGTTTTTCTCTCAGTGCTGAAGTCACCTCATCCTCTGTGGTGGCTTCATCCAAGTCCTTAATCTCTAGAGACCTTTTATTTATTAGAGGTGTGACCTCAGCCTTGCCATGCAGGGCCGAAGACAGTGCATCCGCAAACTTTAAGATCTCTCCACCCTTTTTCACTATCACGAGAACCTCCTTTTTTAAAGTTCTCCTGATTATTATTATTATTAATATTATTATTATTATTATTATTATTATTATTATTATTATTATTATTATTATTATTATTGTTATTATTATTATTATTATTATTATTTTTTTTTTTTTTTTGCTTAGGTACTTTTGGGAAATCTGCCTACAGATACCTTGGATTCCGCACTCCAAGGTTATGTGGGGTTGGTATAACAAAACTGAAGAAAAATAAAAAAAAAGTAAAATAAATAAGTATTATAATAAATTTAGAATACTGGCGACCTACTGCCAGCCCGACCCACTAAAACCCGTAACCCTTCTTTTGGAGCCCTTTATCCTCCCTCGGAACTGTCGTAAGACTTTAGCCTTCGAGGGTGGCGCTCCAACTCTGTCGCTGCTGCGACTTTGTTCTTTACCTGCGGTTCTCCTGCGTCAATAGTTAAAAAGTTCAAAACTATTTCAATATAAAAGCGGAATTAACAGCACAACAAAAGTAAAAAAAAAATTAATGTTAAAATAATTTAGAATGTCAATAGATAAAATATTAAACGGGTCTAAAACAGAAACATATAAAATTAACAGATATATAATGTCAAAAAGTAAAAATTGTATAAGGACAAATAAAATACAAAATCAATTAGAAGTGTATAAGGACAAATAAAAAACCAAAATAAATTAAAAGTGTATAAGGAAAAATAAAAATAACAAAATAAATTAAAATTGTAAAAGGACAAATAAATCACAAAATAAATTAATAAAAAACAAACAAACAATTTTAAAAGCTGTTTAAATTACGCTTTTTGGCGGCCGTCGAGATCCTTTCTCGACATAACCGAGATTATAAAGTTCTCGACATGCCGCCAATTTTCTTCTGACTGGGTCATCAGCGATACCATGTTCTCTGGTGTAACTCGACTGCTTACACCTTCGAACATGGCCTGCCTCTCCAAGTCCCATTTCCTGCATGAGAAGAGGGTGTGCTCTGCGTTGTCAACGGGGAACTGGCAGTACGCACACACCTCATTCTCGCGTAATTTAAAGCGACACAGGTACGAGTTAAAACACCCGTGACCAGTGAGCGCCTGCGTCGTATAATAGGAAACCTGACCGTGTTTCCTATTTATCCAGGTGGCGAGTGCCGGGATAAGGCGATAAGTCCATCGACCTTTTTCCTCACCATCCCATCTTTCTTGACATCTTTCTATAAGCCTGTGCCTCGCTTCTTTGCGTATCAGGCCCTTGCTTGGTCTTATTTCCTCATCCTGGAAAATTCTTTCTTTAGAAAAGAGAAACATTTCTTCCCTTTCCCTCGCCAAAAGATCTGCTGGCGGGACACTTGCAAGGACCTGCACAGCACTCGTAGATACCGTCTTATATGCAGAGATGATATGCGTAGTTATCGATCTTTGCGCTGACAGTAACTTTTCACAGATGGTCAAACATCTTTTACTCCTCAGGGATGGGGCCCACGCTGGTGCTGCATAGAGCATTTTAGCGTGGGCGACACTCGCCACCAGTCTTCTTTTTTGTTCACGGGGTCCGCCTACATTTGGCATTAACCGTGAAAGATTAGCCGCACACTCGATCGCCTTATTTGACGCCGTAGCCATGTGGTGGTGGAAGTTTAACTTTCCATCCAACTCCACACCAAGATATTCAATTTGCTTACCCCACTTGACCTCGAATCCGTCTATCACGATTCGTGGGAGCTCATAACCACGTCTGTCTGTGACAAGCAGTGCCTCGGTCTTTTCCAGGGCCATTTCTAGACCTCTGGTATCCAGCCAGCTTTTTGCTCGTCGCAGACATTCGTTCACCAATGTCCCAAGAGCCTTCTCGCTTTCGGCAGTGCACACGAACAACGCGTCATTCGCAAAGCCGATGATCACCGCACCTTCAGGCAGATCCATCCGCAGGAAGTCATCGTAAGATACATTCCATATAAATGGACCCACCCTCGAGCCTTGAGGAGCCCCACGTTGCATCTCCTCCTTAAGAGTGCAGGTGTCTCCCTCATATATGACCCACCTGTCGCTTAGATAATTATCCATTATCCGCAACAAGTAGGGCGGCATGTTCTTCTTTTTCATCGACTCGATGAGATCCTTCCATCTTGCGGAATTAAACGCGTTGCGTATGTCAATAGCTACCAACGCGCAGAAGCTCTTCTTTTTATCTGGTCCCAATTTGTTTTTTCCTGCTTTGGCTATGTCTACTACTGCCTGGATGGCATCAACTGTAGACTTGCCTTGACGGAAACCAAATTGGTGATCGGATAGACGATTCTCTTCGGTCAAGTGGCTTTGCATTCTCTGCAGAACCATATCCTCTAGAAGTTTCCCCATCGTATCTAGCAGGCATATAGGCCTGTACGATGAAACCTTATCTAGAGGTTTTTCACCTTTTCTTAGGAGGACTAACCTCTGTCGCTTCCAGTCGCGGAAGAACTCTCCTCTCTCAAGGCAAAGATTGAAGCATCGAAGCAGAATCTGGGGTGAAGTGTCGATAACCAACTTTAGGATCTCGTTACTTATCCCATCGATTCCAGGCGCCTTGCCTGTTTTCAATCTTTTGCCTGCTTTTTGTAGTTCACTAAGTGTGAAGAGTTCTTCCTCTTCGACTTTGCAAAAACTCCAGTCCCTTCTAAGGTATGGTTCTGCAGAAGGAAACAAAGAATTTATTATCTTTCTGACCCAATCGGGATTGTCCAGGCCAGGGGTCTTTAGCCTCGTCGCTAATTTCTTAGTAACGATTTTAAAAGCCAGACCCCATGGGTCCTTATTGACTTCCTCGATAAGGTCCTTCCAGCTACGGCGTCGCGAATTGCGGATCTCTTTCTTGAGGTTCTTTTTCGCCTCCTTGAAAGCCTCTTTCAGCAAGGGATCTCCCTTAGATCGAGTATATGTCCTTCTTGCTTTGAGGCATTCCTTCCTCAAGGAGGCTAGCTCTTCTGACCACCAGTGCAAGGATTTTCTTACGGGAATGGCGCCTTTGCGTGGCATAGACGCATTGCAAGCGGTGACTATCATGTTCCTCACCGCTCGAACCTCCCCATCCAGACTGCTCGGCCTCTTCACCCAGCCTAAGTCCTCAATTAAAAGGGCTTCTCTTAGGGACCGGCCGAACTTTTCCTTGTCGAGTCTCTTTATATTCCACGAGGAGGTTTTGCGACTAGGAACATCCTGTCTTTTTCCTCCTCGTGTGTCTCCCATCGAGACTGAGAACTCAATGTACTGGTGGTCACTTGCGGTATATTCTTCAGAGACTCGCCAGTCGCTTATGCGGCTAAATAGTTTAGACGATGCGATCGTTAAATCTATAATTGATCCTATCGCACCTCGTCTAAAAGTCCATGTATTGCCTCGGTTTACAGCCAATAAGTCGTTTCTGGAGATCATTTCTCCAATACGAATTCCTCTCTTGTCGAGTCTCGTCTCACCCCACTCTGGCGACTTTGCGTTAAAATCGCCAGTGATGATGACGTCCAGCCTGGATTCTGTGAGGCTTGCTTCTAGGTCTTCGATATTGGCTTCGAAGTTTGTCAGTGGGTCGTTGGGTGAGAAGTAGCAGCTATACATACGTATATTAGCCACCTCTATCCACACGAACCCACTGCTCGTCTCCAGAAACTTGTCAACCCGCAATTCTGGGTTGCACAGCTTTATGGCGGCTCTCTTCGCCTTATCCTGATACCAAGGGGCGAGGTCGCTTCCTTGATACTGCTCACTGCAGAACAGGATATCGACCTCATTTTCCCTTGCTGTTTGCATTAGGAGCAACTGTGCATCCTTACTTGTATGCAGGTTGACCTGCAAAAATTTTAAGGATTTGCCCTTTTAATCTTTTGCAGTTCTTCCCTGTAAACCGGGCAGGCTCTCTTACCGGACTCGTGGTCCGTTTCCGGCTTCCCCAGGTCCAAGCAAGTAAGGCACTTTGGCTTATCGTTACAGCTCTTCGCGAGGTGTCTCTCTCCGCCGCATCTCCGACAGTTTTTACTTCTGTCGGGGCCTTTGCAGGATAGAGTTCTGTGTCCGTAACCTAGGCACTTTTGGCACCTAGCTACTTCAACATGCTCGCGAATTGGAGCATTTATCCAGCCGACTTTTATTTTACCAAACTTTAGCAGAGTGTTACTTTCTGCCTCTGTCAGACGTACCAGAGCAACCTTAGTTCCTCTGTACCGCGGCAAAAGTCGGCACTCCATTGTCAGGTTGGGTTTACCCAGTTTTTCTCTCAGTGCTGAAGTCACCTCATCCTCTGTGGTGGCTTCATCCAAGTCCTTAATCTCTAGAGACCTTTTATTTATTAGAGGTGTGACCTCAGCCTTGCCATGCAGGGCCGAAGACAGTGCATCCGCAAACTTTAAGATCTCTCCACCCTTTTTCACTATCACGAGAACCTCCTTTTTTAAAGTTCTCCTGATTATTATTATTATTAATATTATTATTATTATTATTATTATTATTATTATTATTATTATTATTATTATTATTATTATTATTATTATTATTGTTATTATTATTATTATTATTATTATTATTATTATTTTTTTTTTTGCTTAGGTACTTTTGGGAAATCTGCCTACAGATACCTTGGATTCCGCACTCCAAGGTTATGTGGGGTTGGTATAACAAAACTGAAGAAAAATAAAAAAAAAAGTAAAATAAATAAGTATTATAATAAATTTAGAATACTGGCGACCTACTGCCAGCCCGACCCACTAAAACCCGTAACCCTTCTTTTGGAGCCCTTTATCCTCCCTCGGAACTGTCGTAAGACTTTAGCCTTCGAGGGTGGCGCTCCAACTCTGTCGCTGCTGCGACTTTGTTCTTTACCTGCGGTTCTCCTGCGTCAATAGTTAAAAAGTTCAAAACTATTTCAATATAAAAGCGGAATTAACAGCACAACAAAAGTAAAAAAAAAATTAATGTTAAAATAATTTAGAATGTCAATAGATAAAATATTAAACGGGTCTAAAACAGAAACATATAAAATTAACAGATATATAATGTCAAAAAGTAAAAATTGTATAAGGACAAATAAAATACAAAATCAATTAGAAGTGTATAAGGACAAATAAAAAACCAAAATAAATTAAAAGTGTATAAGGAAAAATAAAAATAACAAAATAAATTAAAATTGTAAAAGGACAAATAAATCACAAAATAAATTAATAAAAAACAAACAAACAATTTTAAAAGCTGTTTAAATTACGCTTTTTGGCGGCCGTCGAGATCCTTTCTCGACATAACCGAGATTATAAAGTTCTCGACATGCCGCCAATTTTCTTCTGACTGGGTCATCAGCGATACCATGTTCTCTGGTGTAACTCGACTGCTTACACCTTCGAACATGGCCTGCCTCTCCAAGTCCCATTTCCTGCATGAGAAGAGGGTGTGCTCTGCGTTGTCAACGGGGAACTGGCAGTACGCACACACCTCATTCTCGCGTAATTTAAAGCGACACAGGTACGAGTTAAAACACCCGTGACCAGTGAGCGCCTGCGTCGTATAATAGGAAACCTGACCGTGTTTCCTATTTATCCAGGTGGCGAGTGCCGGGATAAGGCGATAAGTCCATCGACCTTTTTCCTCACCATCCCATCTTTCTTGACATCTTTCTATAAGCCTGTGCCTCGCTTCTTTGCGTATCAGGCCCTTGCTTGGTCTTATTTCCTCATCCTGGAAAATTCTTTCTTTAGAAAAGAGAAACATTTCTTCCCTTTCCCTCGCCAAAAGATCTGCTGGCGGGACACTTGCAAGGACCTGCACAGCACTCGTAGATACCGTCTTATATGCAGAGATGATATGCGTAGTTATCGATCTTTGCGCTGACAGTAACTTTTCACAGATGGTCAAACATCTTTTACTCCTCAGGGATGGGGCCCACGCTGGTGCTGCATAGAGCATTTTAGCGTGGGCGACACTCGCCACCAGTCTTCTTTTTTGTTCACGGGGTCCGCCTACATTTGGCATTAACCGTGAAAGATTAGCCGCACACTCGATCGCCTTATTTGACGCCGTAGCCATGTGGTGGTGGAAGTTTAACTTTCCATCCAACTCCACACCAAGATATTCAATTTGCTTACCCCACTTGACCTCGAATCCGTCTATCACGATTCGTGGGAGCTCATAACCACGTCTGTCTGTGACAAGCAGTGCCTCGGTCTTTTCCAGGGCCATTTAAAGACCTCTGGTATCCAGCCAGCTTTTTGCTCGTCGCAGACATTCGTTCACCAATGTCCCAAGAGCCTTCTCGCTTTCGGCAGTGCACACGAACAACGCGTCATCCGCAAAGCCGATGATCCGTAAGGTTTCAATTTACGGAAAATTTATTTTACGGAAAAGATTTTAGCATTGAAAAACAAATGAATTTTTTTAATGAAGTTGCTGATTTTTAATGCAAAAACGCGGTTGTATTTTCTTTTTGTAAAATAATTTTCCGTGAATTAATTCCCTACCGATCACCGCACCTTCAGGCAGATCCATCCGCAGGAAGTCATCGTAAGATACATTCCATATAAATGGACCCACCCTCGAGCCTTGAGGAGCCCCACGTTGCATCTCCTCCTTAAGAGTGCAGGTGTCTCCCTCATATATGACCCACCTGTCGCTTAGATAATTATCCATTATCCGCAACAAGTAGGGCGGCATGTTATTATTATTATTATTATTATTATTATTATTATTATTATTATTATTATTATTATATAACACTGGGTTACAAAAAAATAGTCATGTCGTGTTTATTAAAAATTTTCGGTGTTTATTAAAAGTTTAGGTGTCACTAAACAAGAATATACCACAAAATTTTTTTTTCATTCGGTCATTCCCATAAAAAACGAGATGAAAGTGTCAAAAAACCGCATTTTTAACACTTTTTGAGGCAGTGTAACAAGAAAACGCAACATGATAGAAATCTCTACAAGAGCTTAAATAAAAGCTTAAACCTTCAATTTTAAATCTCAGAACTAAAAACTACTATAATTATCACTAAAAACCTTAATAATTAAGAAGTCGCTATCTGAAATTATCAAAAAAAGTATGGATATGAAGCACTTAGTAAAAATCGATTTCCCGAACCGAATTCACTTGTAATTCGTTACATAAGGTTTTTTTAAGGTTTCTAATAATGTATTGGAACTTAGATTCAAAAAATTCAAAATGGCGGATTTAAAATGGCGTTGATAATTTAAAAAAATTTACTGAATTCGTTAGCAGCTTGTTTCCAGGGGGTTGTCGATTTTGCAGATTGCGATCTTAAAGTTCATTTTTAAAATACAACATTTTAAAAAACCTCATGTAACAAGTTACAAGCGAATTCGGTTTGGGAAATCGATTTTTAATAAGTGCTTTATATCCATACTTTTTTGATAATTTCAGATAACGACTTCTTAATTATTAAGGTTTTTAGTGATAATTAAAGTAGTTTTTAGTTCTCAGATTTAAAGTTGAAGGTTTAAGCTTTTATTTAAGCTCTTGTAGAGATTTCTATCATGTTGCGTTTTCTTGTTACACTGCCTCAAAAAGTGTTAAAAATGCGGTTTTTTGACACTTTCATCTCGTTTTTTATGGGAATGACCGAATGAAAAAAAAATTTCTAGTATATTCTTGTTTAGTGACACCTAAACTTTTAATAAACACGACATGACTATTTTTTTGTAACCCAGTGTAATTATTATTATTATTATTATTATTATTATTATTATTTAATTGTAATACATCTGTCTGAAGTCTATTTATTTACATTCCCACCTGTATGTATTTGTATTTAGAATCACTTTACTTTTATTTCATAATTATTTTTAAATATTAATAAAAAAATTTTATTTTTAGAACTTTTAAAAATTTGTTTACTTAAAATTTAATTTAAAATAAAATACAATTAATTGCAGAAATTCAATTATTTAAAAAAAATAAAATTTTTCTTACACAATTCAACTATGTTAAAAATTTGAAAACATTTCTCGTAAAAGTAAAATTAAAAAAATTTTTTTAAAATTCCTCTCAAACATTTAATTAATATAAAGAACATTAAAATTATTATTAAAAATTCAATTATTTCAAAGATTTTAATCAAAATTATTGCACAGAATTCAATTCTTTTATGAATAATTCAATTTTCCAGACAAATTCAACTATTTTAAAAAATTTTTTAACAAAATTCTTGGAAAAAATCAATTATTACCATGAAAAATAAAATTCTTTACAAAATTTTAATAATTTCAAAGATGTTAATCAAAATTCTTATAATAATAAAATTGATTTTGAGTGGTAAGCAACTCGTTAAGTAGAAAAATAATATGTAAAATAATAAATAAAAATAAATTAAATTGTATATATACTGTGTACATGTGTGAGTTTACATGTGTATGTGTTGTGTGTATATGTGTGAGTATACATGTGTATGTGTTTATACACTTATATGTGTTTATTGAGTTTATACACTCAATACATGTGTATGTATTGAGTGTATATGTGTGAGTATACATGTGTATGAGTTGTGTGTATATGTGTGAGTTTACATATGTCATATATTTTATGTCATATTTTATGTATTTTGGCGCGCTAAACACGAATCCCAAGTCCGTTTTGCTCCATCTCGTCAGAATTTTTTTCTAACCTCCAAAAACCTATAGCCCACCTATCAAATAGGTGGGCTACTTTTTTTAAAAATTGATGGATTTACTTCAAACTTGGTCACTAGGGGTTTTTTGGGTCGCTGATGACGAATTTGAAGTTAGATTTTCAAAATTCAAAATGGCGGGTGCAATATGGCTGACGTATTTTTTAAAAATTGATAGATTTACTTCAAACCTGGTATCCAGGTGTTTTTTGGGTTGCTGATTACGAATCTAAAGTTACATTTTCAAAACTCGAAATGGAAATTCTTATATACATAAGTAAGGTATTCACGTCCTTTTATGGTAGCGCACTCTTTTGTCCTCAAAGGATCTGTGTAATGGTTTTCGTTTAAAATTTGTGCCTCTAAGTACAATATCCCTTTTCAACATCCAACAGTAGTCGGACATATACATATTTACATCCCATCATCCTTGATAACGACGCTCAAATTCTTTAAGATCTTGATGGAATCGTTCTCCTTGTTCTTCACTGTAATCTCCCAAATATTCAGGGAATCGATCCCGATGCGAGTCTTAAGTAATGCATCTTCATGCTCATTAAGCATCCTAACTTACAAAAATTTTTAATCATATCACTAACTATTTGCTCCTAATTTTTATTCTTGTGATTACCCAGAAAATTTTCGACAACTGCTTTTCTCCTTTTTTTCACCTTCGTGATAAATTGCTCATTTTTTAACAATTTGCAAATTTGTGGTCCGTCGAAAACCCCTTCTTGTAGTTTCACATAAGATATTTCTGGAAACTTTTGTTCCAGGTATTTAAAACAATTTTATTCTTTATCTAAGGCTTTGACAAATTGTTTCATTCCTCCTAGTTTCGTGTGTAAGGATGGAATTATCACCTTTAAAAGCTCGATTAGGGGATTTTCTACTATATTTTTGAACCTGGTTCGAAAGAATTCCTTTTTGGCCATTCTTTTTTAATGTAGTGATTTGCTCGATCTCTACTGTCCCACAAACACAAGAAACATGGTGTTTTTATAAAACCTGATTATTGTCAAGGTAGTATGCTTAAAATCTTAAAATCTCCACAAATTTGCCAGTTGTGTTCTCGGTATCTAATTTTATCCAAAACTAGTTTCATATATACATAGTTTTCTTTCATTTCCGTTGAATGCGCTATTGGAATTAGAGCATAAATATTAGTATTATGTAGTAGTACTACTTTTAAACTTCTTTTTGAAGAGTCAATAAATAGTCTCCAATTTTCATCTTTGTATATATTTGTTTTTATTTTATTCATGAGTCCGACAACATCTGAGCAATATACCAACGATGTATTTTAATCTTTTGTAAAATATTGTCGGAATTTTTTTTCTCTGTCTCGATGAAAGCTATCTGTTGTGCCTTTTGATAACAAGTTTTTCTTCTTCAACACTGATGCTAGGTGTTCTGCACAATCCTTCGGCAATTTTAAATCTCTAATGAGATTGCTAAGTTCTTCTTGGTTAAACGTTTGTGGAATCTTTATCTCCTGTTCATCATACGGAAGGTAATAGTCGTCCTCATCATCGGTTCTCATGCCTTTATTTTCAAAATCTAGAACATCTTCAGTTGAACTGTCAATTTCCAAGATTTTGGGAGAAGAATCTGGATTGCATGAACTTTCTGGTTTTTTACAGTGGGGACATTAGCATACAATATATTCTTTTTATTTTTGTTATTATATCCTTGCACATTGGTGTTGCAAAAATAACAATCTTTTTGATTTAATGGTTTTTCCCACAAAGTTGTCTTTATAAACTTAGTTTATCTTCTCCTTTATGATTCCAACGAGTTAACATTGTGTAACAGGAACTGCAAATTTTGTGTGGAACAAAATTTTTATCCTCATTGGCTATCTCAAGATCAAAACAATCTTTGTAGATCTGTTTGATATTTCCATTTATTGATTTACGATTTTTGGAGACATCGAATTGTCCACATATGTAACAAAATGCATCTGCATTACTGTCGCATAAGTGTTTTGACGTTCTTACTGCAAAATTAAGTTTTGAAGCCTTTGGAGTTTTATTATTGTTTTGATTTTGAGAAGCCATGATTTATGTGAAAACCTGCACGTTAGAGATCCTGACCAGATCGCAGGTGAGTCCGCCGTCCTAGGGGTGATAACCCTCATACCTCCCCAGGCCTAAGTATGAGAGCTTTCCGACTTTGACGAGCACAAAGTCAACTCGTCGGCGGATACACTACGGCATCATCCTTACACCCTAACGTCCCCCTGCAGGGCAACGCGCCTACAATGGCTTCGTTACTTCGATAAACAGGAAGCGAATTATTCTACACATCCCCTTTCGGGGCAGTTGTCATCGCCTACTACATTTATCGAAGCAGCAGGATTAGTATTGTTCTGAAGCACAATAAAAGTGCAAAGCGTACAAGGTAAACACTGTATTTTTAAGGAATAAGATAGTGAAGGATAGAGGATATTAAAGTTCCTTTTCATCTCTTTGCTTAAAAATTTGTTATTTAACTTTTACATCTTCTTGTCACATTATTACCTCAATAAAAAAAGTTTTATGCATTTGCCGAATTGATCTTTATGAAGCAATGAGGCCCAACTGTCAGGTCTTGAGAGTAGTTCCTTACAAAACAAAAAATTACAGTTCCCCTACACAACACTCTACCAAAAAATCTTTCGGAGCAGCCACACGGAAAAAATTTCTGTGCACCGTTTATCTCTGTATGTGCACCAATGGTCCTTAATTACAGTACAAATCTTACACTTTGAAAAGAGATCATATACGGCCCTTTTAAAGACAGCAAACGCACTTTCATCGGACAACCTCTGCACTAGGCGCTGAGGATAAATATTGTCCCACGCATTTTTCGTGCAAAATGCTATATTAGGCATTAGGGACCATATAGTCCCTAACTATATGGGACGTATATACGTCCCATATTTCGGATTGAATACTGTACTTATTCTCGTGCTACATTCGTCCCTAACTTATAGTACATCAACTGCACTGGAGGTGAGACATGCGGTGCACGGAAAGTTTTTCCGTGCAGGGGGTTCAAAATGTGAAAGTCTGACTATAGATTCGTAATCAGTGACCCAAAAAACCCCTAGATACCAACTTTGAAGTAAATCCATCAATAGTTAAAAAGTTCGCCCCACATATTGGAGCCAACATTTTAAATTTTGAAAATCTAAATTCAAATTCGTAATCAGCGACCCAAAAAACCCCTAGATACCAAGTTTGAAGCAAATCTATCAATTTTTAAAAAATTTGTCCGCCATATTGGAGTCGTTATTTTGAATTTTGAAAATCTAACTTCAAATTCGTCATCTGCGACCCAAAAAACCCCTAGTTACTAAGTTTAAAATAAATTGGCTATGTCATCGGAAACCTTCAGAAAAAAGTTCATAACATATATCAAAAGTTTATGTTCTTTTCGTTCTGAATTTGAATAAATTATTGAGTTTAAAAAACATTTTGATGTACAAAATAGCTCCAGCAAAAATATTTACTATTTACTATCAGATTCACATAACCAGAGTGTACCAAAAGTAAAGGCGAAGTTTTTTCAAATATTCGGGTTTTTTTAATGAGCCAACGGTTGCCAAAGCACAGAAATATAAAAGGACACAACTATGTCTGTCTGTCCATGATCTCATAAAATATAAAACTTTGACCCCAATGTTTGTGGATAAAAATTTTTTTATCTTTAAGTCTTACTATCACAAACTTACGTTTTTGAAGTCCAAAGTGCTGAATCTTAAGTCTATTTAACCCTATTACGGCAGGGTTTTGAGATAACCCCAAAAATATAAGGCAGTTATACTAAGACTTGAAAAGAAAAATTTTTTAATTTAAAAATCAAGATATATGTTGCGTCCTGGTAAGCGTTAATGGGTTTCTTTTGCTCCGGGACTTTTAGGAAATCTGCATACAGATACCTTGGATTCCGCACTCTAAGGATATGTGATGCTACTTAAATATAAAAAAATAGAAATATTAAATTAAATAAAATGGCAACCTACTGCTAGCCCCGATCTACTGAAACCCGTAACCCATCTTTTGGAGTTCTTTAACCACTCTCGGAACTGTCGTAAAACTTTAGGCTTTAAAGGAAAGCATTAATGGGTTAATTGTAAATCAGACAAAAACCTCTCAAATCCTTTAAACTATAATTGTCGAGTTTTTATCGTCCTTGCTCCTCATTTTGTTTCAAATAGCATATAAATAGACACACAATTTTTTATTTTAATTAATATTTAAAAGTACCTCAAAGTTGATAAATTTTCTTATGTCATTGATAAAAATTTTATTTTGTTTTTCTGATTGTCAACAGGACGGTGAATATATATAAAAAAATTATGTTAATTTATATCAAGCAGTTTTTGTAGAAAAAATATATAATTGAAAATTATATGTATACTAACCACAATGTTCTCCTTTTTATATTAATAAATATTAATTAATTCAAATTATCAAAAAAAATTTTAAAGTACATAATATATTTGTTAATTAAATCTTGGTTTTAAAATAATTTTTTTAAATAATCTCTAAAACGTGCGAATTTTTTTTGAAAAATTGTGCATAAAAATTTAATTGTTTCTAACTTTTTCAATTAAAAATATTTTTTAAATCCTCTTTGGATATCATTATGTACTATAATAGCTGCAAAAAATATAATTGGTTTTTATTTTTTATGAATGTTGGTGAAACAGGGGCCAGTTCATTAACCTGACTCATATTACTATAATAAAAATATAAAATTACAAAAAAACTTACTTCTTAAAACTATAAAAATGCACTTTGCGAGTAATTTGTTTTTTCAAACTTTTTTAATTCACAATTCCCTAAATTCACAACAACTTTTTATTCACAAGAAATTTTGAAAAAGAGAAATCCCACCTGACAGCACGGCGAACGCTACCAAAAAAGGAACAAAAATGGCGTAACATCACTGCGCGCGCATAAAAATGTATTATTAAATTAACATTTATTTTTCTTGTTTGAATTAACATTTAAAACTTTAATTCGTAATTTTATTTGAAATATATATATATATACTTGTTTTACTCTTAAAACAATGGATCAATAGCAAGCGTTGTCGCAGATACCTTTAGCCAATAGCGACCGTTATCATCGAATTTTAACCAATGACGAGCGTTATCATCTTAGCAAGTACCAATAATAAGCATTTTTAGTAAATTTAAGTCAATAGGAAGCGTTGTCATGTCATAAAATAGCAGATTTTTTGTTTATGATTGTAAAGTTGGCTGTGTTTAAGCACAAAAAGGCAAAAAAACGGTAATAAAACATTGAAAAAGTCGAATTATTTCACTATTTTGCAAAGATATGGTTAAAAAATGAAAATACCCAGAATATCGAGGAAGCCCTAACATAACGACAGAAAGCTCGCGCACAAGAAAATCGCGCTAGATTGGTCCCTACACAACAACAGAACGTCAACCCAGCTGACAGTGACTCAGACAGCACTACTGACTATGACAGCGACATTATGATTATTGATTAAAACTCCACTAAATGTGTTATGAAAAATTGATACTGGACATTGTTCCCCCTCCTATATATCAAATTCCGACTCAAACAGAATTCATTCCTCTACCCCCAGGAGTAATTCCTATTGCAGATGTCATAAGACGAAGGAACTTAAACAGAATCAAAAACAGGAGACACGTGTAACCCTACGAGACCCAACGTGACGGTTAAAGTATAAAAAAGGAGAAAATTCTAATTAATCGAATGACTGAAATCTACTACTTCATTGAGTATAATTCCAAATTCCCTATATCCAACCTTGAATTATTAAGCCTGACAATTTGGCATTGGAAAAACGGAAATTAAAATAATAGTTTTATTCTCATTGTCTCAATGACTATTTCCAAAAATTCCTATAACTTTGGTAGTACCCTTGCTACCTCGGAAATTTTGCAATGCGGAGTGGTTACCATAGATTTCGACTAGAAACATAACTACATCTGTGAAACTGCTCTAAAACCAGACTCCCCTATTCTCGGTAATCTAATTACAGTCTACGTCAATAATACCTATGTGGACATTCTTGGAATAGTATATCTCTAGGTTGAAAACCAAATTGTGCGCTTTCATGTCGTCGATTCTTTCCATTCTCATACCTGGACAGTGGCCCCCTTAATACTTGGTCAAGTGAGTTGCATCGAATTGGCTGTCTTCTTGTTGTTCCGTATAAAATCCTTTCACCGAATGTGGTATCAAAAACAAATATCGAACATTGTTCCCCCAATTCTATCTCTTTCCGAGAAAACAAAAATTTATTTCCTCCACCGAACGTAGTCTCTATCACTGAAATTATTAGACAAAGAACGCTAAACAAGATTCAAAACCGCAGACAATCCTAATCTTCCCTTTCCCTCGCCAAAAGATCTGCTGGCGGGACACTTGCAAGGACCTGCACAGCACTCGTAGATACCGTCTTATATGCAGAGATGATACGCGTAGTTATCGATCTCTGCGCTGACAGTAACTTTTCACAGATGGTCAAACATCTTTTACTCCTCAGGGATGGGGCCCACGCTGGTGCTGCATAGAGCATTTTAGCGTGGGCGACACTCGCCACCAGTCTTCTTTTTTGTTCACGGGGTCCGCCTACATTTGGCATTAACCGTGAAAGATTAGCCGCACACTCGATCGCCTTATTTGACGCCGTAGCCATGTGGTGGTGGAAGTTTAACTTTCCATCCAACTCCACACCAAGATATTCAATTTGCTTACCCCACTTGACCTCGAATCCGTCTATCACGATTCGTGGGAGCTCATAACCACGTCTGTCTGTGACAAGCAGTGCCTCGGTCTTTTCCAGGGCCATTTCTAGACCTCTGGTATCCAGCCAGCTTTTTGCTCGTCGCAGACATTCGTTCACCAATGTCCCAAGAGCCTTCTCGCTTTCGGCAGTGCACACGAACAACGCGTCATTCGCAAAGCCGATGATCACCGCACCTTCAGGCAGATCCATCCGCAGGAAGTCATCGTAAGATACATTCCATATAAATGGACCCACCCTCGAGCCTTGAGGAGCCCCACGTTGCATCTCCTCCTTAAGAGTGCAGGTGTCTCCCTCATATATGACCCACCTGTCGCTTAGATAATTATCCATTATCCGCAACAAGTAGGGCGGCATGTTCTTCTTTTTCATCGACTCGATGAGATCCTTCCATCTTGCGGAATTAAACGCGTTGCGTATGTCAATAGCTACCAACGCGCAGAAGCTCTTCTTTTTATCTAGTCCCAATTTGTTTTTTCCTGCTTTGGCTATGTCTACTACTGCCTGGATGGCATCAACTGTAGACTTGCCTTGACGGAAACTAAATTGGTGATCGGATAGACGATTCTCTTCGGTCAAGTGGCTTTGCATTCTCTGCAGAACCATATCCTCTAGAAGTTTCCCCATCGTATCTAGCAGGCATATAGGCCTGTACGATGAAACCTTATCTAGAGGTTTTTCACCTTTTCTTAGGAGGACTAACCTCTGTCGCTTCCAGTCGCGGAAGAACTCTCCTCTCTCAAGGCAAAGATTGAAGCATCGAAGCAGAATCTGGGGTGAAGTGTCGATAACCAACTTTAGGATCTCGTTACTTATCCCATCGATTCCAGGCGCCTTGCCTGTTTTCAATCTTTTGCCTGCTTTTTGTAGTTCACTAAGTGTGAAGAGTTCTTCCTCTTCGACTTTGCAAAAACTCCAGTCCCTTCTAAGGTATGGTTCTGCAGAAGGAAACAAAGAATTTATTATCTTTCTGACCCAATCGGGATTGTCCAGGCCAGGGGTCTTTAGCCTCGTCGCTAATTTCTTAGTAACGATTTTAAAAGCCAGACCCCATGGGTCCTTATTGACTTCCTCGATAAGGTCCTTCAAGCTACGGCGTCGCGAATTGCGGATCTCTTTCTTGAGGTTCTTTTTCGCCTCCTTAAAAGCCTCTTTCAGCAAGGGATCTCCCTTAGATCAAGTATATGTCCTTCTTGCTTTGAGGCATTCCTTCCTCAAGGAGGCTAGCTCTTCTGACCACCAGTGCAAGGATTTTCTTACGGGAATGGCGCCTTTGCGTGGCATAGACGCATTGCAAGCGGTGACTATCATGTTCCTCACCGCTCGAACCTCCCCATCCAGACTGCTCGGCCTCTTCACCCAGCCTAAGTCCTCAATTAAAAGGGCTTCTCTTAGGGACCGGCCGAACTTTTCCTTGTCGAGTCTCTTTATATTCCACGAGGAGGTTTTGCGACTAGGAACATCCTGTCTTTTTCCTCCTCGTGTGTCTCCCATCGAGACTGAGAACTCAATGTACTGGTGGTCACTTGCGGTATATTCTTCAGAGACTCGCCAGTCGCTTATGCGGCTAAATAGTTTAGACGATGCGATCGTTAAATCTATAATTGATCCTATCGCACCTCGTCTAAAAGTCCATGTATTGCCTCGGTTTACAGCCAATAAGTCGTTTCTGGAGATCATTTCTCCAATACGAATTCCTCTCTTGTCGAGTCTCGTCTCACCCCACTCTGGCGACTTTGCGTTAAAATCGCCAGTGATGATGACATCCAGCCTGGATTCTGTGAGGCTTGCTTCTAGGTCTTCGATATTGGCTTCGAAGTTTGTCAGTGGGTCGTTGGGTGAGAAGTAGCAGCTATACATACGTATATTAGCCACCTCTATCCACACGAACCCACTGCTCGTCTCCAGAAACTTGTCAACCCGCAATTCTGGGTTGCACAGCTTTATGGCGGCTCTCTTCGCCTTATCCTGATACCAAGGGGCGAGGTCGCTTCCTTGATACTGCTCACTGCAGAACAGGATATCGACCTCATTTTCCCTTGCTGTTTGCATTAGGAGCAACTGTGCATCCTTACTTGTATGCAGGTTGACCTGCAAAAATTTTAAGGATTTGCCCTTTTAATCTTTTGCAGTTCTTCCCTGTAAACCGGGCAGGCTCTCTTACCGGACTCGTGGTCCGTTTCCGGCTTCCCCAGGTCCAAGCAAGTAAGGCACTTTGGCTTATCGTTACAGCTCTTCGCGAGGTGTCTCTCTCCGCCGCATCTCCGACAGTTTTTACTTCTGTCGGGGCCTTTGCAGGATAGAGTTCTGTGTCCGTAACCTAGGCACTTTTGGCACCTAGCTACTTCAACATGCTCGCGAATTGGAGCATTTATCCAGCCGACTTTTATTTTACCAAACTTTAGCAGAGTGTTACTTTCTGCCTCTGTCAGACGTACCAGAGCAACCTTAGTTCCTCTGTACCGCGGCAAAAGTCGGCACTCCATTGTCAGGTTGGGTTTACCCAGTTTTTCTCTCAGTGCTGAAGTCACCTCATCCTCTGTGGTGGCTTCATCCAAGTCCTTAATCTCTAGAGACCTTTTATTTATTAGAGGTGTGACCTCAGCCTTGCCATGCAGGGCCGAAGACAGTGCATCCGCAAACTTTAAGATCTCTCCACCCTTTTTCACTATCACGAGAACCTCCTTTTTTAAAGTTCTCCTGATTATTATTATTATTAATATTATTATTATTATTATTATTATTATTATTATTATTATTATTATTATTATTATTGTTATTATTATTATTATTATTATTATTTTTTTTTTTTTTTTGCTTAGGTACTTTTGGGAAATCTGCCTACAGATACCTTGGATTCCGCACTCCAAGGTTATGTGGGGTTGGTATAACAAAACTGAAGAAAAATAAAAAAAAAGTAAAATAAATAAGTATTATAATAAATTTAGAATACTGGCGACCTACTGCCAGCCCGACCCACTAAAACCCGTAACCCTTCTTTTGGAGCCCTTTATCCTCCCTCGGAACTGTCGTAAGACTTTAGCCTTCGAGGGTGGCGCTCCAACTCTGTCGCTGCTGCGACTTTGTTCTTTACCTGCGGTTCTCCTGCGTCAATAGTTAAAAAGTTCAAAACTATTTCAATATAAAAGCGGAATTAACAGCACAACAAAAGTAAAAAAAAAATTAATGTTAAAATAATTTAGAATGTCAATAGATAAAATATTAAACGGGTCTAAAACAGAAACATATAAAATTAACAGATATATAATGTCAAAAAGTAAAAATTGTATAAGGACAAATAAAATACAAAATCAATTAGAAGTGTATAAGGACAAATAAAAAACCAAAATAAATTAAAAGTGTATAAGGAAAAATAAAAATAACAAAATAAATTAAAATTGTAAAAGGACAAATAAATCACAAAATAAATTAATAAAAAACAAACAAACAATTTTAAAAGCTGTTTAAATTACGCTTTTTGGCGGCCGTCGAGATCCTTTCTCGACATAACCGAGATTATAAAGTTCTCGACATGCCGCCAATTTTCTTCTGACTGGGTCATCAGCGATACCATGTTCTCTGGTGTAACTCGACTGCTTACACCTTCGAACATGGCCTGCCTCTCCAAGTCCCATTTCCTGCATGAGAAGAGGGTGTGCTCTGCGTTGTCAACGGGGAACTGGCAGTACGCACACACCTCATTCTCGCGTAATTTAAAGCGACACAGGTACGAGTTAAAACACCCGTGACCAGTGAGCGCCTGCGTCGTATAATAGGAAACCTGACCGTGTTTCCTATTTATCCAGGTGGCGAGTGCCGGGATAAGGCGATAAGTCCATCGACCTTTTTCCTCACCATCCCATCTTTCTTGACATCTTTCTATAAGCCTGTGCCTCGCTTCTTTGCGTATCAGGCCCTTGCTTGGTCTTATTTCCTCATCCTGGAAAATTCTTTCTTTAGAAAAGAGAAACATTTCTTCCCTTTCCCTCGCCAAAAGATCTGCTGGCGGGACACTTGCAAGGACCTGCACAGCACTCGTAGATACCGTCTTATATGCAGAGATGATATGCGTAGTTATCGATCTTTGCGCTGACAGTAACTTTTCACAGATGGTCAAACATCTTTTACTCCTCAGGGATGGGGCCCACGCTGGTGCTGCATAGAGCATTTTAGCGTGGGCGACACTCGCCACCAGTCTTCTTTTTTGTTCACGGGGTCCGCCTACATTTGGCATTAACCGTGAAAGATTAGCCGCACACTCGATCGCCTTATTTGACGCCGTAGCCATGTGGTGGTGGAAGTTTAACTTTCCATCCAACTCCACACCAAGATATTCAATTTGCTTACCCCACTTGACCTCGAATCCGTCTATCACGATTCGTGGGAGCTCATAACCACGTCTGTCTGTGACAAGCAGTGCCTCGGTCTTTTCCAGGGCCATTTCTAGACCTCTGGTATCCAGCCAGCTTTTTGCTCGTCGCAGACATTCGTTCACCAATGTCCCAAGAGCCTTCTCGCTTTCGGCAGTGCACACGAACAACGCGTCATTCGCAAAGCCGATGATCACCGCACCTTCAGGCAGATCCATCCGCAGGAAGTCATCGTAAGATACATTCCATATAAATGGACCCACCCTCGAGCCTTGAGGAGCCCCACGTTGCATCTCCTCCTTAAGAGTGCAGGTGTCTCCCTCATATATGACCCACCTGTCGCTTAGATAATTATCCATTATCCGCAACAAGTAGGGCGGCATGTTCTTCTTTTTCATCGACTCGATGAGATCCTTCCATCTTGCGGAATTAAACGCGTTGCGTATGTCAATAGCTACCAACGCGCAGAAGCTCTTCTTTTTATCTGGTCCCAATTTGTTTTTTCCTGCTTTGGCTATGTCTACTACTGCCTGGATGGCATCAACTGTAGACTTGCCTTGACGGAAACCAAATTGGTGATCGGATAGACGATTCTCTTCGGTCAAGTGGCTTTGCATTCTCTGCAGAACCATATCCTCTAGAAGTTTCCCCATCGTATCTAGCAGGCATATAGGCCTGTACGATGAAACCTTATCTAGAGGTTTTTCACCTTTTCTTAGGAGGACTAACCTCTGTCGCTTCCAGTCGCGGAAGAACTCTCCTCTCTCAAGGCAAAGATTGAAGCATCGAAGCAGAATCTGGGGTGAAGTGTCGATAACCAACTTTAGGATCTCGTTACTTATCCCATCGATTCCAGGCGCCTTGCCTGTTTTCAATCTTTTGCCTGCTTTTTGTAGTTCACTAAGTGTGAAGAGTTCTTCCTCTTCGACTTTGCAAAAACTCCAGTCCCTTCTAAGGTATGGTTCTGCAGAAGGAAACAAAGAATTTATTATCTTTCTGACCCAATCGGGATTGTCCAGGCCAGGGGTCTTTAGCCTCGTCGCTAATTTCTTAGTAACGATTTTAAAAGCCAGACCCCATGGGTCCTTATTGACTTCCTCGATAAGGTCCTTCCAGCTACGGCGTCGCGAATTGCGGATCTCTTTCTTGAGGTTCTTTTTCGCCTCCTTGAAAGCCTCTTTCAGCAAGGGATCTCCCTTAGATCGAGTATATGTCCTTCTTGCTTTGAGGCATTCCTTCCTCAAGGAGGCTAGCTCTTCTGACCACCAGTGCAAGGATTTTCTTACGGGAATGGCGCCTTTGCGTGGCATAGACGCATTGCAAGCGGTGACTATCATGTTCCTCACCGCTCGAACCTCCCCATCCAGACTGCTCGGCCTCTTCACCCAGCCTAAGTCCTCAATTAAAAGGGCTTCTCTTAGGGACCGGCCGAACTTTTCCTTGTCGAGTCTCTTTATATTCCACGAGGAGGTTTTGCGACTAGGAACATCCTGTCTTTTTCCTCCTCGTGTGTCTCCCATCGAGACTGAGAACTCAATGTACTGGTGGTCACTTGCGGTATATTCTTCAGAGACTCGCCAGTCGCTTATGCGGCTAAATAGTTTAGACGATGCGATCGTTAAATCTATAATTGATCCTATCGCACCTCGTCTAAAAGTCCATGTATTGCCTCGGTTTACAGCCAATAAGTCGTTTCTGGAGATCATTTCTCCAATACGAATTCCTCTCTTGTCGAGTCTCGTCTCACCCCACTCTGGCGACTTTGCGTTAAAATCGCCAGTGATGATGACGTCCAGCCTGGATTCTGTGAGGCTTGCTTCTAGGTCTTCGATATTGGCTTCGAAGTTTGTCAGTGGGTCGTTGGGTGAGAAGTAGCAGCTATACATACGTATATTAGCCACCTCTATCCACACGAACCCACTGCTCGTCTCCAGAAACTTGTCAACCCGCAATTCTGGGTTGCACAGCTTTATGGCGGCTCTCTTCGCCTTATCCTGATACCAAGGGGCGAGGTCGCTTCCTTGATACTGCTCACTGCAGAACAGGATATCGACCTCATTTTCCCTTGCTGTTTGCATTAGGAGCAACTGTGCATCCTTACTTGTATGCAGGTTGACCTGCAAAAATTTTAAGGATTTGCCCTTTTAATCTTTTGCAGTTCTTCCCTGTAAACCGGGCAGGCTCTCTTACCGGACTCGTGGTCCGTTTCCGGCTTCCCCAGGTCCAAGCAAGTAAGGCACTTTGGCTTATCGTTACAGCTCTTCGCGAGGTGTCTCTCTCCGCCGCATCTCCGACAGTTTTTACTTCTGTCGGGGCCTTTGCAGGATAGAGTTCTGTGTCCGTAACCTAGGCACTTTTGGCACCTAGCTACTTCAACATGCTCGCGAATTGGAGCATTTATCCAGCCGACTTTTATTTTACCAAACTTTAGCAGAGTGTTACTTTCTGCCTCTGTCAGACGTACCAGAGCAACCTTAGTTCCTCTGTACCGCGGCAAAAGTCGGCACTCCATTGTCAGGTTGGGTTTACCCAGTTTTTCTCTCAGTGCTGAAGTCACCTCATCCTCTGTGGTGGCTTCATCCAAGTCCTTAATCTCTAGAGACCTTTTATTTATTAGAGGTGTGACCTCAGCCTTGCCATGCAGGGCCGAAGACAGTGCATCCGCAAACTTTAAGATCTCTCCACCCTTTTTCACTATCACGAGAACCTCCTTTTTTAAAGTTCTCCTGATTATTATTATTATTAATATTATTATTATTATTATTATTATTATTATTATTATTATTATTATTATTATTATTATTATTATTGTTATTATTATTATTATTATTATTATTATTATTATTATTATTATTATTTTTTTTTTGCTTAGGTACTTTTGGGAAATCTGCCTACAGATACCTTGGATTCCGCACTCCAAGGTTATGTGGGGTTGGTATAACAAAACTGAAGAAAAATAAAAAAAAAAGTAAAATAAATAAGTATTATAATAAATTTAGAATACTGGCGACCTACTGCCAGCCCGACCCACTAAAACCCGTAACCCTTCTTTTGGAGCCCTTTATCCTCCCTCGGAACTGTCGTAAGACTTTAGCCTTCGAGGGTGGCGCTCCAACTCTGTCGCTGCTGCGACTTTGTTCTTTACCTGCGGTTCTCCTGCGTCAATAGTTAAAAAGTTCAAAACTATTTCAATATAAAAGCGGAATTAACAGCACAACAAAAGTAAAAAAAAAATTAATGTTAAAATAATTTAGAATGTCAATAGATAAAATATTAAACGGGTCTAAAACAGAAACATATAAAATTAACAGATATATAATGTCAAAAAGTAAAAATTGTATAAGGACAAATAAAATACAAAATCAATTAGAAGTGTATAAGGACAAATAAAAAACCAAAATAAATTAAAAGTGTATAAGGAAAAATAAAAATAACAAAATAAATTAAAATTGTAAAAGGACAAATAAATCACAAAATAAATTAATAAAAAACAAACAAACAATTTTAAAAGCTGTTTAAATTACGCTTTTTGGCGGCCGTCGAGATCCTTTCTCGACATAACCGAGATTATAAAGTTCTCGACATGCCGCCAATTTTGTTCTGACTGGGTCATCAGCGATACCATGTTCTCTGGTGTAACTCGACTGCTTACACCTTCGAACATGGCCTGCCTCTCCAAGTCCCATTTCCTGCATGAGAAGAGGGTGTGCTCTGCGTTGTCAACGGGGAACTGGCAGTACGCACACACCTCATTCTCGCGTAATTTAAAGCGACACAGGTACGAGTTAAAACACCCGTGACCAGTGAGCGCCTGCGTCGTATAATAGGAAACCTGACCGTGTTTCCTATTTATCCAGGTGGCGAGTGCCGGGATAAGGCGATAAGTCCATCGACCTTTTTCCTCACCATCCCATCTTTCTTGACATCTTTCTATAAGCCTGTGCCTCGCTTCTTTGCGTATCAGGCCCTTGCTTGGTCTTATTTCCTCATCCTGGAAAATTCTTTCTTTAGAAAAGAGAAACATTTCTTCCCTTTCCCTCGCCAAAAGATCTGCTGGCGGGACACTTGCAAGGACCTGCACAGCACTCGTAGATACCGTCTTATATGCAGAGATGATATGCGTAGTTATCGATCTTTGCGCTGACAGTAACTTTTCACAGATGGTCAAACATCTTTTACTCCTCAGGGATGGGGCCCACGCTGGTGCTGCATAGAGCATTTTAGCGTGGGCGACACTCGCCACCAGTCTTCTTTTTTGTTCACGGGGTCCGCCTACATTTGGCATTAACCGTGAAAGATTAGCCGCACACTCGATCGCCTTATTTGACGCCGTAGCCATGTGGTGGTGGAAGTTTAACTTTCCATCCAACTCCACACCAAGATATTCAATTTGCTTACCCCACTTGACCTCGAATCCGTCTATCACGATTCGTGGGAGCTCATAACCACGTCTGTCTGTGACAAGCAGTGCCTCGGTCTTTTCCAGGGCCATTTAAAGACCTCTGGTATCCAGCCAGCTTTTTGCTCGTCGCAGACATTCGTTCACCAATGTCCCAAGAGCCTTCTCGCTTTCGGCAGTGCACACGAACAACGCGTCATCCGCAAAGCCGATGATCCGTAAGGTTTCAATTTACGGAAAATTTATTTTACGGAAAAGATTTTAGCATTGAAAAACAAATGAATTTTTTTAATGAAGTTGCTGATTTTTAATGCAAAAACGCGGTTGTATTTTCTTTTTGTAAAATAATTTTCCGTGAATTAATTCCCTACCGATCACCGCACCTTCAGGCAGATCCATCCGCAGGAAGTCATCGTAAGATACATTCCATATAAATGGACCCACCCTCGAGCCTTGAGGAGCCCCACGTTGCATCTCCTCCTTAAGAGTGCAGGTGTCTCCCTCATATATGACCCACCTGTCGCTTAGATAATTATCCATTATCCGCAACAAGTAGGGCGGCATGTTATTATTATTATTATTATTATTATTATTATTATTATTATTATTATTATTATTATATAACACTGGGTTACAAAAAAATAGTCATGTCGTGTTTATTAAAAATTTTCGGTGTTTATTAAAAGTTTAGGTGTCACTAAACAAGAATATACCACAAAATTTTTTTTTCATTCGGTCATTCCCATAAAAAACGAGATGAAAGTGTCAAAAAACCGCATTTTTAACACTTTTTGAGGCAGTGTAACAAGAAAACGCAACATGATAGAAATCTCTACAAGAGCTTAAATAAAAGCTTAAACCTTCAATTTTAAATCTCAGAACTAAAAACTACTATAATTATCACTAAAAACCTTAATAATTAAGAAGTCGCTATCTGAAATTATCAAAAAAAGTATGGATATGAAGCACTTAGTAAAAATCGATTTCCCGAACCGAATTCACTTGTAATTCGTTACATAAGGTTTTTTTAAGGTTTCTAATAATGTATTGGAACTTAGATTCAAAAAATTCAAAATGGCGGATTTAAAATGGCGTTGATAATTTAAAAAAATTTACTGAATTCGTTAGCAGCTTGTTTCCAGGGGGTTGTCGATTTTGCAGATTGCGATCTTAAAGTTCATTTTTAAAATACAACATTTTAAAAAACCTCATGTAACAAGTTACAAGCGAATTCGGTTTGGGAAATCGATTTTTAATAAGTGCTTTATATCCATACTTTTTTGATAATTTCAGATAACGACTTCTTAATTATTAAGGTTTTTAGTGATAATTAAAGTAGTTTTTAGTTCTCAGATTTAAAGTTGAAGGTTTAAGCTTTTATTTAAGCTCTTGTAGAGATTTCTATCATGTTGCGTTTTCTTGTTACACTGCCTCAAAAAGTGTTAAAAATGCGGTTTTTTTGACACTTTCATCTCGTTTTTTATGGGAATGACCGAATGAAAAAAAAATTTCTAGTATATTCTTGTTTAGTGACACCTAAACTTTTAATAAACACGACATGACTATTTTTTTGTAACCCAGTGTAATTATTATTATTATTATTATTATTATTATTATTATTATTTAATTGTAATACATCTGTCTGAAGTCTATTTATTTACATTCCCACCTGTATGTATTTGTATTTAGAATCACTTTACTTTTATTTCATAATTATTTTTAAATATTAATAAAAAAATTTTATTTTTAGAACTTTTAAAAATTTGTTTACTTAAAATTTAATTTAAAATAAAATACAATTAATTGCAGAAATTCAATTATTTAAAAAAAATAAAATTTTTCTTACACAATTCAACTATGTTAAAAATTTGAAAACATTTCTCGTAAAAGTAAAATTAAAAAAATTTTTTTAAAATTCCTCTCAAACATTTAATTAATATAAAGAACATTAAAATTATTATTAAAAATTCAATTATTTCAAAGATTTTAATCAAAATTATTGCACAGAATTCAATTCTTTTATGAATAATTCAATTTTCCAGACAAATTCAACTATTTTAAAAAATTTTTTAACAAAATTCTTGGAAAAAATCAATTATTACCATGAAAAATAAAATTCTTTACAAAATTTTAATAATTTCAAAGATGTTAATCAAAATTCTTATAATAATAAAATTGATTTTGAGTGGTAAGCAACTCGTTAAGTAGAAAAATAATATGTAAAATAATAAATAAAAATAAATTAAATTGTATATATACTGTGTACATGTGTGAGTTTACATGTGTATGTGTTGTGTGTATATGTGTGAGTATACATGTGTATGTGTTTATACACTTATATGTGTTTATTGAGTTTATACACTCAATACATGTGTATGTATTGAGTGTATATGTGTGAGTATACATGTGTATGAGTTGTGTGTATATGTGTGAGTTTACATATGTCATATATTTTATGTCATATTTTATGTATTTTGGCGCGCTAAACACGAATCCCAAGTCCGTTTTGCTCCATCTCGTCAGAATTTTTTTCTAACCTCCAAAAACCTATAGCCCACCTATCAAATAGGTGGGCTACTTTTTTTAAAAATTGATGGATTTACTTCAAACTTGGTCACTAGGGGTTTTTTGGGTCGCTGATGACGAATTTGAAGTTAGATTTTCAAAATTCAAAATTTTTTAAAAATTGACAGATTTACTTCAAACCTTGTATCCAGGGGTTTTTTGGGTTGCTGATTACGAATCTGAAGTTACATTTTCAAAACACGAAATAGAAAATCTTATATTCATAAGTAAGGTATTCACGTCCTTTTATGGTAGCGCCCTCACTTGTCCTCAAAGGATCTGTGTAATGGTTTTCGTTTAAAATTTGTGCCTCTAAGTACAATATCCCTTTTCAACATCCAACAGTAGTCGGACATATACATATTTACATCCCATCATCCTTGATAACGACGCTCAAATTCTTTAAGATCTTGATGGAATCGTTCTCCTTGTTCTTCACTGTAATCTCCCAAATTTTCAGGGAATCGATCCCGATGCGAGTCTAAGTAATGCATCTTTATGCTTATTAAGCATCCTAACTTACAAAATTTTTAAATCATATCACTAACGATTTGCTCCTAATTTTTATTCTTGTGATTACCCAGAAAATTTTCGACAACTGCTTTTCTCCTTTTTTTCACCTTCGTGATAAATTGCTCATTTTTTAACAATTTGCAAATTTGTGGTCCGTCGAAAACCCCTTCTTGTAGTTTCACATAAGATATTTCTGGAAACTTTTGTTCCAGGTATTTAAAACAATTTTATTCTTTATCTAAGGCTTTGACAAATTGTTTCATTCCTCCTAGTTTCGTGTGTAAGGATGGAATTATCACCTTTAAAAGCTCGATTAGGGGATTTTCTACTATATTTTTGAACCTGGTTCGAAAGAATTCCTTTTTGGCCATTCTTTTTTAATGTAGTGATTTGCTCGATCTCTACTGTCCCACAAACACAAGAAACATGGTGTTTTTATAAAACCTGATTATTGTCAAGGTAGTATGCTTAAAATCTTAAAATCTCCACAAATTTGCCAGTTGTGTTCTCGGTATCTAATTTTATCCAAAACTAGTTTCATATATACATAGTTTTCTTTCATTTCCGTTGAATGCGCTATTGGAATTAGAGCATAAATATTAGTATTATGTAGTAGTACTACTTTTAAACTTCTTTTTGAAGAGTCAATAAATAGTCTCCAATTTTCATCTTTGTATATATTTGTTTTTATTTTATTCATGAGTCCGACAACATCTGAGCAATATACCAACGATGTATTTTAATCTTTTGTAAAATATTGTCGGAATTTTTTTTCTCTGTCTCGATGAAAGCTATCTGTTGTGCCTTTTGATAACAAGTTTTTCTTCTTCAACACTGATGCTAGGTGTTCTGCACAATCCTTCGGCAATTTTAAATCTCTAATGAGATTGCTAAGTTCTTCTTGGTTAAACGTTTGTGGAATCTTTATCTCCTGTTCATCATACGGAAGGTAATAGTCGTCCTCATCATCGGTTCTCATGCCTTTATTTTCAAAATCTAGAACATCTTCAGTTGAACTGTCAATTTCCAAGATTTTGGGAGAAGAATCTGGATTGCATGAACTTTCTGGTTTTTTACAGTGGGGACATTAGCATACAATATATTCTTTTTATTTTTGTTATTATATCCTTGCACATTGGTGTTGCAAAAATAACAATCTTTTTGATTTAATGGTTTTTCCCACAAAGTTGTCTTTATAAACTTAGTTTATCTTCTCCTTTATGATTCCAACGAGTTAACATTGTGTAACAGGAACTGCAAATTTTGTGTGGAACAAAATTTTTATCCTCATTGGCTATCTCAAGATCAAAACAATCTTTGTAGATCTGTTTGATATTTCCATTTATTGATTTACGATTTTTGGAGACATCGAATTGTCCACATATGTAACAAAATGCATCTGCATTACTGTCGCATAAGTGTTTTGACGTTCTTACTGCAAAATTAAGTTTTGAAGCCTTTGGAGTTTTATTATTGTTTTGATTTTGAGAAGCCATGATTTATGTGAAAACCTGCACGTTAGAGATCCTGACCAGATCGCAGGTGAGTCCGCCGTCCTAGGGGTGATAACCCTCATACCTCCCCAGGCCTAAGTATGAGAGCTTTCCGACTTTGACGAGCACAAAGTCAACTCGTCGGCGGATACACTACGGCATCATCCTTACACCCTAACGTCCCCCTGCAGGGCAACGCGCCTACAATGGCTTCGTTACTTCGATAAACAGGAAGCGAATTATTCTACACATCCCCTTTCGGGGCAGTTGTCATCGCCTACTACATTTATCGAAGCAGCAGGATTAGTATTGTTCTGAAGCACAATAAAAGTGCAAAGCGTACAAGGTAAACACTGTATTTTTAAGGAATAAGATAGTGAAGGATAGAGGATATTAAAGTTCCTTTTCATCTCTTTGCTTAAAAATTTGTTATTTAACTTTTACATCTTCTTGTCACATTATTACCTCAATAAAAAAAGTTTTATGCATTTGCCGAATTGATCTTTATGAAGCAATGAGGCCCAACTGTCAGGTCTTGAGAGTAGTTCCTTACAAAACAAAAAATTACAGTTCCCCTACACAACACTCTACCAAAAAATCTTTCGGAGCAGCCACACGGAAAAAATTTCTGTGCACCGTTTATCTCTGTATGTGCACCAATGGTCCTTAATTACAGTACAAATCTTACACTTTGAAAAGAGATCATATACGGCCCTTTTAAAGACAGCAAACGCACTTTCATCGGACAACCTCTGCACTAGGCGCTGAGGATAAATATTGTCCCACGCATTTTTCGTGCAAAATGCTATATTAGGCATTAGGGACCATATAGTCCCTAACTATATGGGACGTATATACGTCCCATATTTCGGATTGAATACTGTACTTATTCTCGTGCTACATTCGTCCCTAACTTATAGTACATCAACTGCACTGGAGGTGAGACATGCGGTGCACGGAAAGTTTTTCCGTGCAGGGGGTTCAAAATGTGAAAGTCTGACTATAGATTCGTAATCAGTGACCCAAAAAACCCCTAGATACCAACTTTGAAGTAAATCCATCAATAGTTAAAAAGTTCGCCCCACATATTGGAGCCAACATTTTAAATTTTGAAAATCTAAATTCAAATTCGTAATCAGCGACCCAAAAAACCCCTAGATACCAAGTTTGAAGCAAATCTATCAATTTTTAAAAAATTTGTCCGCCATATTGGAGTCGTTATTTTGAATTTTGAAAATCTAACTTCAAATTCGTCATCAGCGACCCAAAAAAACCCCTAGTTACTAAGTTTAAAATAAATTGGCTATGTCATCGGAAACCTTCAGAAAAAAGTTCATAACATATATCAAAAGTTTATGTTCTTTTCGTTCTGAATTTGAATAAATTATTGAGTTTAAAAAACATTTTGATGTACAAAATAGCTCCAGCAAAAATATTTACTATTTACTATCAGATTCACATAACCAGAGTGTACCAAAAGTAAAGGCGAAGTTTTTTCAAATATTCGGGTTTTTTTAATGAGCCAACGGTTGCCAAAGCACAGAAATATAAAAGGACACAACTATGTCTGTCTGTCCATGATCTCATAAAATATAAAACTTTGACCCCAATGTTTGTGGATAAAAATTTTTTTATCTTTAAGTCTTACTATCACAAACTTACGTTTTTGAAGTCCAAAGTGCTGAATCTTAAGTCTATTTAACCCTATTACGGCAGGGTTTTGAGATAACCCCAAAAATATAAGGCAGTTATACTAAGACTTGAAAAGAAAAATTTTTTAATTTAAAAATCAAGATATATGTTGCGTCCTGGTAAGCGTTAATGGGTTTCTTTTGCTCCGGGACTTTTAGGAAATCTGCATACAGATACCTTGGATTCCGCACTCTAAGGATATGTGATGCTACTTAAATATAAAAAAATAGAAATATTAAATTAAATAAAATGGCAACCTACTGCTAGCCCCGATCTACTGAAACCCGTAACCCATCTTTTGGAGTTCTTTAACCACTCTCGGAACTGTCGTAAAACTTTAGGCTTTAAAGGAAAGCATTAATGGGTTAATTGTAAATCAGACAAAAACCTCTCAAATCCTTTAAACTATAATTGTCGAGTTTTTATCGTCCTTGCTCCTCATTTTGTTTCAAATAGCATATAAATAGACACACAATTTTTTATTTTAATTAATATTTAAAAGTACCTCAAAGTTGATAAATTTTCTTATGTCATTGATAAAAATTTTATTTTGTTTTTCTGATTGTCAACAGGACGGTGAATATATATAAAAAAATTATGTTAATTTATATCAAGCAGTTTTTGTAGAAAAAATATATAATTGAAAATTATATGTATACTAACCACAATGTTCTCCTTTTTATATTAATAAATATTAATTAATTCAAATTATCAAAAAAAATTTTAAAGTACATAATATATTTGTTAATTAAATCTTGGTTTTAAAATAATTTTTTTAAATAATCTCTAAAACGTGCGAATTTTTTTTGAAAAATTGTGCATAAAAATTTAATTGTTTCTAACTTTTTCAATTAAAAATATTTTTTAAATCCTCTTTGGATATCATTATGTACTATAATAGCTGCAAAAAATATAATTGGTTTTTATTTTTTATGAATGTTGGTGAAACAGGGGCCAGTTCATTAACCTGACTCATATTACTATAATAAAAATATAAAATTACAAAAAAACTTACTTCTTAAAACTATAAAAATGCACTTTGCGAGTAATTTGTTTTTTCAAACTTTTTTAATTCACAATTCCCTAAATTCACAACAACTTTTTATTCACAAGAAATTTTGAAAAAGAGAAATCCCACCTGACAGCACGGCGAACGCTACCAAAAAAGGAACAAAAATGGCGTAACATCACTGCGCGCGCATAAAAATGTATTATTAAATTAACATTTATTTTTCTTGTTTGAATTAACATTTAAAACTTTAATTCGTAATTTTATTTGAAATATATATATATATACTTGTTTTACTCTTAAAACAATGGATCAATAGCAAGCGTTGTCGCAGATACCTTTAGCCAATAGCGACCGTTATCATCGAATTTTAACCAATGACGAGCGTTATCATCTTAGCAAGTACCAATAATAAGCATTTTTAGTAAATTTAAGTCAATAGGAAGCGTTGTCATGTCATAAAATAGCAGATTTTTTGTTTATGATTGTAAAGTTGGCTGTGTTTAAGCACAAAAAGGCAAAAACGGTAATAAAACATTGAAAAAGTCGAATTATTTCACTATTTTGCAAAGATATGGTTAAAAAATGAAAATACCCAGAATATCGAGGAAGCCCTAACATAACGACAGAAAGCTCGCGCACAAGAAAATCGCGCTAGATTGGTCCCTACACAACAACAGAACGTCAACCCAGCTGACAGTGACTCAGACAGCACTACTGACTATGACAGCGACATTATGATTATTGATTAAAACTCCACTAAATGTGTTATGAAAAATTGATACTGGACATTGTTCCCCCTCCTATATATCAAATTCCGACTCAAACAGAATTCATTCCTCTACCCCCAGGAGTAATTCCTATTGCAGATGTCATAAGACGAAGGAACTTAAACAGAATCAAAAACAGGAGACACGTGTAACCCTACGAGACCCAACGTGACGGTTAAAGTATAAAAAAGGAGAAAATTCTAATTAATCGAATGACTGAAATCTACTACTTCATTGAGTATAATTCCAAATTCCCTATATCCAACCTTGAATTATTAAGCCTGACAATTTGGCATTGGAAAAACGGAAATTAAAATAATAGTTTTATTCTCATTGTCTCAATGACTATTTCCAAAAATTCCTATAACTTTGGTAGTACCCTTGCTACCTCGGAAATTTTGCAATGCGGAGTGGTTACCATAGATTTCGACTAGAAACATAACTACATCTGTGAAACTGCTCTAAAACCAGACTCCCCTATTCTCGGTAATCTAATTACAGTCTACGTCAATAATACCTATGTGGACATTCTTGGAATAGTATATCTCTAGGTTGAAAACCAAATTGTGCGCTTTCATGTCGTCGATTCTTTCCATTCTCATACCTGGACAGTGGCCCCCTTAATACTTGGTCAAGTGAGTTGCATCGAATTGGCTGTCTTCTTGTTGTTCCGTATAAAATCCTTTCACCGAATGTGGTATCAAAAACAAATATCGAACATTGTTCCCCCAATTCTATCTCTTTCCGAGAAAACAAAAATTTATTTCCTCCACCGAACGTAGTCTCTATCACTGAAATTATTAGACAAAGAACGCTAAACAAGATTCAAAACCGCAGACAATCCTAATCATACCAAACTCAACGTCACGATCAAAATTAGGTAAATGGCTGATTTTTACTATTTTGTCGAATATAACCCTAAATTTCCTATCTCTGACCCGGAGTTGTTAACTCAAAGCGAACTAAAAGGAATCCCTCTTTCTCTGGTAGCGTCAGTTCATATTGTCTCAGTTGTGAAGGAAAACAAGCTTAAAGTTACAAAAATTGAAAATATCAAAATTATCCCCCCTTCCACTACAATCTCATGTTTCCCTTCAGGAGCACAATAGTAACCGGGTTTTCCCAGGATCAGTGGTCTAAACTAGCAGAAGGATTAGAAATAGTTGGCGAAAGATACGAATACCTTATATCAAAGAATTCGGAATTAGTTAAATAAACAGCTGATTTGGAAAAACAAGTAGAGTTCCTTAACACTTCTTTAGGTACCCTCTCTCAGGTTACCTTTGCACATACATTGTTGGTTTCAAGCATTAAGAAAAGGGCTCGCCAAGTAAAATTCGTGATGGAATTTTTTAACTAAAAAATTAGACTATCTAAAAATCGAAAAAAAATTGCAATGACACCCGAATGGAAAAATATTCTTTTTAATAACTCCGAAGAAAACATTCAACATTTCACAGCATCGCTAGCATGAGAAAGTATAAAATTAGCCGTATCTAATTCTTAATTGTTATCAAAAATAGAATCTTTAAAAGCTAGAATCGAACTCTTACAACCCCTTATTTCTCAAGAAGAACGTAAATCCGTTTCTCTCACCAAAACACTGATCGAAGTCGAACGATTGTTACAGGATTTAAAACTGTAATTCCAGACGCTCTAAAATAAACCCATCTATATATTCAGTTCCTATTGAAAAAATAGGAACTGAAATAAAAGTGATAGATTTTGTATAGACTTTCAAACCACTAACAAAAAACACTCAAAAAGACAGAGATGTATGTAGGTTAATTTCGAGGGCAGTTTTGACCAAAACGGTAAAATTTAACAAACAATTCCCGCTACCCAAAAAATTTAGGTCAATTTTGAGGGCAGTATTGGCCTAAACGTCAAAAAATGATAAACAATTCCCGCTACCCTCAAAATTTATGTCAATTTTGAGGGCAGTTTTGACCTAAACGTCAAAAATTGACAAAGAATTTCTGCTAATCTCAAAATTTAAGTCAATTTTGAGGGTAGATTGGACCTAGACTTTAAAATTTGACATACAATTTCCGCTACCCTCAAAATTAAGGTCAATTTTTAGGGCAGTTTTGACCTAAACGGTAAAATTTGACAAACAATTCCCTGTACCCTCTATATTTAGCTCAATTTTGAGGGCATTTTTGGCCTCAACGTCAAAAATTGACAAACAATTGATGCTACACTCAAAACTTAGGTTAATTTTGAGGGCAGTATTGATCTAAACGTCTAAAAATGACAAACAATTCATGCTACGCTTAAAATTTAGGTCAATTTTGAAGGCAGCCGCGGGACAAGGTCATTTTTTGCAATTTTTTCAAGAAAATATAATTTCTTTCCCTTCTATTTCGCAATTATGTAGACCAATCGTGTTCGCTATAATTTTCCTGTAATCTGCACTTAAAACTGAAAATCCCTGCGGAATTTCAGCTCACCAGGTTCAGATTTGTAGAAGTTAAGGGGGGGGACAGGGTCATTTTTTGCAATTTTTTCAAAAAAATTTAATTTCTTTCCCTTCTATTTCGCAATTATGTAGACCAATCGTGTTCGCTATATTTTTCCTGTAATCTACACGTAAAACTGAAGATCCGTACCGAATTTCAGCTCACCAGGTTCAGATTTGTAGAAGTTAGGGGGGGGACAGGGTCATTTTTTGCAATTTTTTCCAAAAAATTTAACTTCTTTCCCTTCTATTTCGCAAATATGTAGGTCAATCGTGTTCGCTATATTTTTCCTGTAATCTGCACTTAAAACTGTAGATCCCTGCTGAACTTCAGCTCACCAGGTTCAGATTCGTAGATGTTAAGGGGGGGGGACAAGGTCATTTTTTGCAATTTTTTCAAAAAAATATAATTTCTTTCCCTTCTATTTCGCAATTATGTAGGCCAATCGTGTTCGCTATATTTTTCCTGTAATCTGCACTTAAAACTGAAGATCCCTGCGGAATTTCAGCTCACCAGGTTCAGATTTGTAGAAGTTAAGGGGGGGGGGACAGGGTCATTTTTTGCAATTTTTTCAAAAAAATTTAATTTCTTTCCCTTCTATTTCGCAATTATGTAGACCAATCGTGTTCGCTATATTTTTCCTGTAATCTGCACGTAAAACTGAAGATCCGTACCGAATTTCAGCTCACCAGGTTCAGATTTGTAGAAGTTAAGGGGGGGGGGACAGGGTCATTTTTTGCAATTTTTTCCAAAAAATTTAACTTCTTTCCCTTCTATTTCGCAAATATGTCGGTCAATCGTGTTCGCTCTATTTTTCCTGTAATCTGCACGTAAAACTGAAGATCCCTGCTGAATTTCAGCTCACCAGGTTCAGATTCGTAGAAGTTAAGGGGGGGGGCAGGGTCATTTTGTGCAATTTTTTCGAAAAAATTTAATTTCTTTCCCTTCTATTTCGCAAATATGTAGGCCAATCGTGTTCGCTATATTTTTCCTGTAATCTGTACGTAAAACTGAAGATCCGTACCGAATTTCAGCTCACAAGGTTGAGATTTGTAGAAGTTAAGGGTGGGGGAAAGGGTCATTTTTTGCAATTTTTTCGAAAAAATTTAATTTCTTTCCCTTCCCTATCGCAAATATGTAGGCCAATCGTGTTCGCTATATTTTTCCTGTAATCTGCACGTAAAACTGAAGATCCGTACCGAATTTCAGCTCACCAGGTTCAGATTTGTAGAAGTTAAGGGGGGGGACAGGGTCATTTTTTGCAATTTTTTCAAAAAAATTTAATTTCTTTCCCTTCTATTTCGCAAATATGTAGGTCAATCGTGTTCGCTATATTTTTCCTGTAATCTGCACGTAAAACTGAAGATCCGTACCGAATTTCAGCTCACCAGGTTCAGATTCGTAGAAGTTAAGGGGGGGGACAAGGTCATTTTTTGCAATTTTTTAAAAAAAATTTAACTTCTTTCCCTTCTATTTCGCAAATATGTAGGTCAATCGTGTTCGCTATATTTTTCCTGTAATCTGCACTTAAAACTGAAGATCCCTGCAGAATTTCAGCTCGCCAGGTTCAGATTTGTAGAAGTTAAGGGGGGGGGACAGGGTCATTTTTTGCAATTTTTTCCAAAAAATTTAATTTCTTTCCCTTCTATTTCGCAAATATGTAGGTCAATCGTGTTCGCTATATTTTTCCTGTAATCTGCACTTAAAACTGAAGATCCCTGCTGAATTTCAGCTCACCAGGTTCAGATTCGTAGAAGTTAAGGGGGGGGACAAGGTCATTTTTTGCAATTTTTTAAAAAAAATTTAACTTCTTTCCCTTCTATTTCGCAAATATGTAGGCCAATCGTGTTCGCTATATTTTTCCTGTAATCTGCACTTTAAACTGAAGATCCCTGCTGAATTTCAGCTCACCAGGTTCAGATTTGTAGAAGTTAAGTGGGGGGGACAGGGTCATTTTTTGCAATTTTTTCCAAAAAATTAAACTTCTTTCCCTTCTATTTCCCAAATATGTATTTCAATCGTGTTCGCTATATTTTTCCTGTAATCTGCACTTAAAACTGAAGATCCGTATCGAATTTCAGCTTACCAGGTTCAGATTCGTAGAAGTTAAGGGGGGGGGACAAAGTCATGTTTTGCAATTTTTAAAAAAAAATTTAACTTCTTTCCCTTCTATTTCGCAAATATGTAGGCCAATCGTGTTCGCTATATTTTTCCTGTAATCTGCACTTTAAACTGAAGATCCCTGCTGAATTTCAGCTCACCAGGTTCAGATTTGTAGAAGTTAAGTGGGGGGGACAGGGTCATTTTTTGCAATTTTTTCCAAAAAATTTAACTTCTTTCCCTTCTATTTCGCAAATATGTATTTCAATCGTGTTCGCTATATTTTTCCTGTAATCTGCACTTAAAACTGACGATCCCTGCTGAATTTCAGCTCACCAGGTTCAGATTCGTAGAAGTTAAGGGGGGGGGACAAGGTCATTTTTTGCAATTTTTTAAAAAAAATTTAACTTCTTTCCCTTCTATTTCGCAAATATGTAGGTCAATCGTGTTCGCTATATTTTTCCTGTAATCTGCACGTAAAACTGAAGATCCGTACCGAATTTCAGCTCACCAGGTTCAGATTTGTAGAAGTTAAGGGTGGGGAAAAGGGTCATTTTTTGCAATTTTTTCGAAAAAATTTAATTTCTTTCCCTTCTATTTCGCAAATATGTAGGTCAATCGTGTTCGCTATATTTTTTCTGTAATCTGCATTAAAAACTGAAGATCCCTGCTGAATTTCAGCTCACCAGGTTCAGATTTGTAGAAGTTAAGGGGGGGGACAGGGTCATTTTTTGCAATTTTTTCCAAAAAATTTAACTTCTTTCCCTTCTATTTCGCAAATATGTAGGTCAATCGTGTTCGCTATATTTTTCCTGTAATCTGCACTTAAAACTGAAGATCCCTGCTGAATTTCAGCTCACCAGGTTCAGATTTGTAGAAGTTAAGGGGGGGGGACAGGGTCATTTTTTGCAATTTTTTCAAAAAAATTTAATTTCTTTCCCTTCTATTTCGCAATTATGTAGACCAATCGTGTTCGCTATATTTTTCCTGTAATCTGCACGTAAAACTGAAGATCCGTACCGAATTTCAGCTCACCAGGTTCAGATTTGTAGAAGTTAAGGGGGGGGACAGGGTCATTTTTTGCAATTTTTTCCAAAAAATTTAATTTCTTTCCCTTCTATTTCGCAAATATGTAGGTCAATCGTGTTCGCTATATTTTTCCTGTAATCTGCACTTAAAACTGACGATCCCTGCTGAATTTCAGCTCACCAGGTTCAGATTCGTAGAAGTTAAGGGGGGGGGACAAGGTCATTTTTTGCAATTTTTTAAAAAAAATTTAACTTCTTTCCCTTCTATTTCGCAAATATGTAGGCCAATCGTGTTCGCTATATTTTTCCTGTAATCTGCACTTAAAACTGAAGATCCCTGCTGAATTTCAGCTCACCAGGTTCAGATTTGTAGAAGTTAAGTGGGGGGGACAGGGTCATTTTTTGCAATTTTTTCCAAAAAATTTAACTTCTTTCCCTTCTATTTCCCAAATATGTATTTCAATCGTGTTCGCTATATTTTTCCTGTAATCTGCACTTAAAACTGAAGATCCGTATCGAATTTCAGCTTACCAGGTTCAGATTCGTAGAAGTTAAGGGGGGGGGACAAAGTCATGTTTTGCAATTTTTAAAAAAAAAATTTAACTTCTTTCCCTTCTATTTCGCAAATATGTAGGCCAATCGTGTTCGCCATATTTTTCCTGTAATCTGCACTTTAAACTGAAGATCCCTGCTGAATTTCAGCTCACCAGGTTCAGATTTGTAGAAGTTAAGTGGGGGGGACAGGGTCATTTTTTGCAATTTTTTCCAAAAAATTAAACTTCTTTCCCTTCTATTTCCCAAATATGTATTTCAATCGTGTTCGCTATATTTTTCCTGTAATCTGCACTTAAAACTGACGATCCCTGCTGAATTTCAGCTCACCAGGTTCAGATTCGTAGAAGTTAAGGGGGGGGGGACAAGGTCATTTTTTGAAATTTTTTAAAAAAAATTTAACTTCTCTCCCTTCTATTTCGCAAATATGTAGGTCAATCCTGTTCGCTATATTTTTCCTGTAATCTGCACTTAAAACTGAAGATCCGTACCGAATTTCAGCTCACAAGGTTGAGATTTGTAGAAGTTAAGGGTGGGGGAAAGGGTCATTTTTTGCAATTTTTTCGAAAAAATTTAATTTCTTTTCCTTCTATTTCGCAAATATGTAGGTCAATCGTGTTCGCTATATTTTTCCTGTAATCTGCATTAAAAACTGAAGATCCCTGCTGAATTTCAGCTCACCGGGTTCAGATTTGTAGAAGTTAAGGGGGGGGGGCAGGGTCATTTTTTGCAATTTTTTCCAAAAAATTTAACTTCTTTCCCTTCTATTTCGCAAATATGTAGGTCAATCAGGTTTGCTATATTTTTCCTGTAATCTGCACTTAAAACTGAAGATCCCTACCGAATTTCAGCTCACAAGGTTCAGATTCGTAGAAGTTAGGGGGGGGGACAGGGTCATTTTTTGCAATTTTTTCCAAAAAATTTAATTTCTTTCCCTTCTATTTCGCAATTATGTAGACCAATCGTGTTCGCTATATTTTTCCTGTAATCTGCACGTAAAACTGAAGATCCGTACCGAATTTCAGCTTACCAGGTTCAGATTTGTAGAAGTTAAGGTGGGGGACAGGGTCATTTTTTGCCATTTTTTCCAAAAAATTTAACTTCTTTCCCTTCTATTTCGCAAATATGTAGACCAGTCGTGTTCGCTATAATTTTCCTGTAATCTGCACTTTAAACTGAAGATCCCTGCTGAATTTCAGCTCACCAGGTTCAGATTTGTAGAAGTTAAGTGGGGGGGACAGGGTCATTTTTTGCAATTTTTTCCAAAAAATTAAACTTCTTTCTCTTCTATTTCCCAAATATGTATTTCAATCGTGTTCGCTATATTTTTCCTGTAATCTGCACTTAAAACTGACGATCCCTGCTGAATTTCAGATCACCAGGTTCAGATTGGTAGAAGTTAAGGGGGGGGGACAAGGTCATTTTTTGCAATTTTTTAAAAAAAATTTAATTTCTTTCCCTTCTATTTCGCAAATATGTAGGTCAATCGTGTTCGCTATATTTTTCCTGTAATCTGCACTTAAAACTGACGATCCCTGCTGAATTTCAGCTCACCAGGTTCAGATTTGTAGAAGTTAAGGGGGGGGGACAAGGTAATTTTTTGCAATTTTTTAAAAAAAATTTAACTTCTTTCCCTTCTATTTCGCAAATATGTAGGCCAATCGTGTTCGCTATATTTTTCCTGTAATCTGCACTTAAAACTGAAGATCCCTGCTGAATTTCAGCTCACCAGGTTCAGATTTGTAGAAGTTAAGTGGGGGGGACAGGGTCATTTTTTGCAATTTTTTCCAAAAAATTAAACTTCTTTCCCTTCTATTTCCCAAATATGTATTTCAATCGTGTTCGCTATATTTTTCCTGTAATCTGCACTTAAAACTGAAGATCCGTACCGAATTTCAGCTTACCAGGTTCAGATTCGTAGAAGTTAAGGGGGGGGGGACAAAGTCATTTTTTGCAATTTTTAAAAAAAAATTTAACTTCTTTCCCTTCTATTTCGCAAATATGTAGGCCAATCGTGTTCGCTATATTTTTCCTGTAATCTGCACTTTAAACTGAAGATCCCTGCTGAATTTCAGCTCACCAGGTTCAGATTTGTAGAAGTTAAGTGGGGGGGACAGGGTCATTTTTTGCAATTTTTTCCAAAAAATTAAACTTCTTTCCCTTCTATTTCCCAAATATGTATTTCAATCGTGTTCGCTATATTTTTCCTGTAATCTGCACTTAAAACTGACGATCCCTGCTGAATTTCAGCTCACCAGGTTCAGATTCGTAGAAGTTAAGGGGGGGGGACAAGGTCATTTTTTGCAATTTTTTAAAAAAAATTTAACTTCTTTCCCTTCTATTTCGCAAATATGTAGGTCAATCGTGTTCGCTATATTTTTCCTGTAATCTGCACGTAAAACTGAAGATCCGTACCGAATTTCAGCTCACCAGGTTCAGATTTGTAGAAGTTAAGATGGGAGGACAGGGTCATTTTTTGCAATTTTTTCGAAAAAATTTAATTTCTTTCCCTTCTATTTCGCAAATATGTATGTCAATCGTGTTCGCTATATTTTTCCTGTAATCTGCACTTAAAAACTAAGATCCCTGCTGAATTTCAGCTCACCAGGTTCAGATTTGTAGAAGTTAAGTGGGGGGGACAGGGTCATTTTTTGCAATTTTTTCCAAAAAATTTAACTTCTTTCCCTTCTATTTCGCAAATATGTAGGTCAATCGTGTTCGCTATATTTTTCCTGTAATCTGCACTTAAAACTGAAGATCCCTACCGAATTTCAGCTCACAAGGTTCAGATTCGTAGAAGTTAAGGGGGGGGGACAGGGTCATTTTTTGCAATTTTTTCCAAAAAATTTAATTTCTTTCCCTTCTATTTCGCAATTATGTAGACCAATCGTGTTCGCTATATTTTTCCTGTAATCTGCACGTAAAACTGAAGATCCGTACCGAATTTCAGCTCACCAGGTTCAGATTTGTAGAAGTTAAGGGGGGGGACAGGGTCATTTTTTGCAATTTTTTCCAAAAAATTTAACTTCTTTCCCTTCTATTTCGCAAATATGTAGACCAGTCGTGTTCGCTATAATTTTCCTGTAATCTGCACTTTAAACTGAAGATCCCTGCTGAATTTCAGCTCACCAGGTTCAGATTTGTAGAAGTTAAGTGGGGGGGACAGGGTCATTTTTTGCAATTTTTTCCAAAAAATTTAACTTCTTTCCCTTCTATTTCGCAAATATGTAGGTCAATCGTGTTCGCTATATTTTTCCTGTAATCTGCACTTAAAACTGAAGATCCCTGCTGAATTTCAGCTCACCAGGTTCAGATTTGTAGAAGTTAAGGGGGGGGACAGGGTCATTTTTTGCAATTTTTTCGAAAAAATTTAATTTCTTTCCCTTCTATTTCGCAAATATGTAGGCCAATCGTGTTCGCTATATTTTTCCTGTAATCTGTACGTAAAACTGAAGATCCGTACCGAATTTCAGCTCACAAGGTTGAGATTTGTAGAAGTTAAGTGGGGGGGACAGGGTCATTTTTTGCAGTTTTTTCAAAAAAATTTAATTTCCTTCCCTTCTATTTCGCAAAAATGTTGGCCAATCGTGTTCGCTATGTTTTTCCTGTAATCTGCACTTAAAAACTGAAGATCCCTGCAGAATTTCAGCTCGCCAGGATCAGATTTGTAGAAGTTAAGGGGGGGGCAGGGTCATTTTGTGCAATTTTTTCCAAAAAATTAAACTTCTTTCCCTTCTATTTCCCAAATATGTATTTCAATCGTGTTCGCTATATTTTTCCTGTAATCTGCACTTAAAACTGACGATCCCTGCTGAATTTCAGCTCACCAGGTTCAGATTCGTAGAAGTTAAGGGGGGGGGACAAGGTCATTTTTTGCAATTTTTTAAAAAAAATTTAACTTCTTTCCCTTCTATTTCGCAAATATGTAGGTCAATCGTGTTCGCTATATTTTTCCTGTAATCTGCACTTAAAACTGAAGATCCGTACAGAATTTCAGCTCACCAGGTTCAGATTTGTAGAAGTTAAGGGGGGGGGCAGGGTCATTTTTTGCCATTTTTTCCAAAAAATTTAACTTCTTTCCCTTCTATTTCGCAAATATGTAGACCAGTCGTGTTCGCTATAATTTTCCTGTAATCTGCACTTAAAACTGAAGATCCGAATGGAATTTCAGCTCACCAGGTTCAGATTTGTAGAAGTTAAGGGGGGGGACAGGGTCATTTTTTGCAATTTTTTCCAAAAAATTTAACTTCTTTCCCTTCTATTTCGCAAATATGTAGGCCAATCGTGTTCGCTATATTTTTCCTGTAATCTGCACTTAAAACTGAAGATCCCTGCTGAATTTCAGCTCACCAGGTTCAGATTTGTAGAAGTTAAGTGGGGGGGACAGGGTCATTTTTTGCAATGTTTTTGAAAAAATTTAATTTCTTTCCCTTCTATTTCGCAAATATGTAGGTCAATCGTGTTCGCTATATTTTTCCTGTAATCTGCACGTAAAACTGAAGATCCCTGCTGAATTTCAGCTCACCAGGTTCAGATTTGTAGAAGTTAAGGGGGGGGGGACAGGGTCATTTTTTGCAATTTTTTCCAAAAAATTTAACTTCTTTCCCTTCTATTTCGCAAATATGTAGGTCAATCGTGTTCGCTATATTTTTCCTGTAATCTGCACTTAAAACTGAAGATCCCTGCTGAATTTCAGCTCACCAGGTTCAGATTTGTAGAAGTTAAGGGGGGGACAGGGTCATTTTTTGCAATTTTTTAAAAAAAATTTAACTTCTTTCCCTTCTATTTCGCAAATATGTAGGTCAATCGTGTTCGCTATATTTTTCCTGTAATCTGCACTTAAAACTGAAGATCCCTGCTGAATTTCAGCTCACCAGGTTCAGATTCGTAGAAGTTAAGGGGGGGGGACAGGGTCATTTTTTACAATTTTTTTAAAAAAAATTTAACTTCTTTCCCTTCTATTTCGCAAATATGTAGGCCAATCGTGTTCGCTATATTTTTCCTGTAATCTGCACTTAAAACTGAAGATCCCTGCTGAATTTCAGCTCACCAGGTTCAGATTTGTAGAAGTTAAGTGGGGGGGACAGGGTCATTTTTTGCAATTTTTTCCAAAAAATTTAACTTCTTTCCCTTCTATTTCGCAAATATGTAGGTCAATCGTGTTCGCTATATTTTTCCTGTAATCTGCACTTAAAACTGAAGATCCCTGCTGAATTTCAGCTCACCAGGTTCAGATTCGTAGAAGTTAAGGGGGGGGGGGGACAGGGTCATTTTTTGCAATTTTTTCGAAAAAATTTAATTTCTTTCCCTTCTATTTCGCAAATATGTAGGTCAATCGTGTTCGCTATATTTTTCCTGTAATCTGCACGTAAAACTGAAGATCCGTACAGAATTTCAGCTCACCAGGTTCAGATTTGTAGAAGTTAAGGGGGGGGGGACAGGGTCATTTTTTGCAATTTTTTCCAAAAAATTTAACTTCTTTCCCTTCTATTTCGCAAATATGTAGGTCAATCGTGTTCGCTATATTTTTCCTGTAATCTGCACTTAAAACTGAAGATCCCTGCTGAATTTCAGCTCACCAGGTTCAGATTTGTAGAAGTTAAGTGGGGGGGACAGGGTCATTTTTTGCCATTTTTTCCAAAAAATTTAACTTCTTTCCCTTCTATTTCGCAAATATGTAGACCAGTCGTGTTCGCTATAATTTTCCTGTAATCTGCACTTTAAACTGAAGATCCCTGCTGAATTTCAGCTCACCAGGTTCAGATTTGTAGAAGTTAAGGGGGGGGACAGGGTCATTTTTTGCAATTTTTTCCAAAAAATTTAACTTCTTTCCCTTCTATTTCGCAAATATGTAGGTCAATCGTGTTCGCTATATTTTTCCTGTAATCTGCACTTAAAACTGACGATCCCTGCTGAATTTCAGCTCACCAGGTTCAGATTCGTAGAAGTTAAGCGGGAGGGGACAAGGTCATTTTTTGCAATTTTAAAAAAAAAATTTAACTTCTTTCCCTTCTATTTCGCAAATATGTAGGTCAATCGTGTTCGCTATATTTTTCCTGTAATCTGCACGTAAAACTGAAGATCCGTACAGAATTTCAGCTCACCAGGTTCAGATTTGTAGAAGTTAAGATGGGAGGACAGGGTCATTTTTTGCAATTTTTTCGAAAAAATTTAATTTCTTTCCCTTCTATTTCGCAAATATGTAGACCAGTCGTGTTCGCTATAATTTTCCTGTAATCTGCACTTAAAACTGAAGATCCCTGCTGAATTTCAGCTCACCAGGTTCAGATTTGTAGAAGTTAAGTGGGGGGGACAGGGTCATTTTTTGCAATTTTTTCCAAAAAATTTAACTTCTTTCCCTTCTATTTCGCAAATATGTAGGCCAATCGTGTTCGCTATATTTTTCCTGTAATCTGCACTTAAAACTGAAGATCCCTGCTGAATTTCAGCTCACCAGGTTCAGATTTGTAGAAGTTAAGGGGGGGGGACAGGGTCATTTTTTGCAATTTTTTCGAAAAAATTTAATTTCTTTCCCTTCTATTTCGCAAATATGTAGGTCAATCGTGTTCGCTATATTTTTCCTGTAATCTGCACGTAAAACTGAAGATCCGTACAGAATTTCAGCTCACAAGGTTCAGATTCGTAGAAGTTAGGGGGGGGGGACTGGGTCATTTTTTGCAATTTTTTCTAAAAATTTTAACTTCTTTCCCTTCTATTTCGCAAATATGTAGGTCAATCGTGTTCGCTATATTTTTCCTGTAATCTGCACTTAAAACTGACGATCCCTGCTGAATTTCAGCTCACCAGGTTCAGATTTGTAGAAGTTAAGTGGGGGGGACAGGGTCATTTTTTGCAATTTTTTCCAAAAAATTTAACTTCTTTCCCTTCTATTTCGCAAATATGTAGTTCAATCGTGTTCGCTATATTTTTCCTGTAATCTGCACTTAAAACTGACGATCCCTGCTGAATTTCAGCTCACCAGGTTCAGATTCGTAGAAGTTAAGGGGGGGGCAGGGTCATTTTTTGCAATTTTTTCCAAAAAATTTAACTTCTTTCCCTTCTATTTCGCAAATATGTAGGCCAATCGTGTTCGCTATATTTTTCCTGTAATCTGCACTTAAAACTGACGATCCCTGCTGAATTTCAGCTCACCAGGTTCAGATTCGTAGAAGTTAAGGGGGGGGGACAAGGTCATTTTTTGCAATTTTTAAAAAAAAATTTAACTTCTTTCCCTTCTATTTCGCAAATATGTAGGCCAATCGTGTTCGCTATATTTTTCCTGTAATCTGCACTTAAAACTGAAGATCCCTGCTGAATTTCAGCTCACCAGGTTCAGATTTGTAGAAGTTAAGGGGGGGGGCAGGGTCATTTTTTGCAATTTTTTCCAAAAAATTTAACTTCTTTCCCTTCTATTTCGCAAATATGTAGGCCAATCGTGTTCGCTATATTTTTCCTGTAATCTGCACTTTAAACTGAAGATCCCTGCTGAATTTCAGCTCACCAGGTTCAGATTTGTAGAAGTTAAGTGGGGGGGACAGGGTCATTTTTTGCAATTTTTTCCAAAAAATTTAACTTCTTTCCCTTCTATTTCGCAAATATGTAGGTCAATCGTGTTCGCTATATTTTTCCTGTAATCTGCACGTAAAACTGAAGATCCGTACAGAATTTCAGCTCACCAGGTTCAGATTTGTAGAAGTTAAGGGGGGGGACAGGGTCATTTTTTGCAATTTTTTCCAAAAAATTTAATTTCTTTCCCTTCTATTTCGCAATTATGTAGACCAATCGTGTTCGCTATATTTTTCCTGTAATCTGCACGTAAAACTGAAGATCCGTACCGAATTTCAGCTCACCAGGTTCAGATTTGTAGAAGTTAAGGGTGGGGGAAAGGGTCATTTTTTGCAATTTTTTTGAAAAAATTTAATTTCTTTCCCTTCCCTATCGCAAATATGTAGGCCAATCGGGTTCGCTATATTTTTACTGTAATCTGCACGTAAAACTGAAGATCCGTACCGAATTTCAGCTCACCAGGTTCAGATTCGTAGAAGTTAAGGGGGGGGACAAGGTCATTTTTTGCAATTTTTTTAAAAAAATTTAACTTCTTTCCCTTCTATTTCGCAAATATGTAGGTCAATCGTGTTCGCTATATTTTTCCTGTAATCTGCACGTAAAACTGAAGATCCCTGCTGAATTTCAGCTCACCAGGTTCAGATTCGTAGAAGTTAAGGGGGGGGGAAAGGGTCATTTTTTGCAATTTTTTAAAAAAAATTTAACTTCTTTCCCTTCTATTTCGCAAATATGTAGGCCAATCGTGTTCGCTATATTTTTCCTGTAATCTGCACTTAAAACTGAAGATCCCTGCTGAATTTCAGCTCACCAGGTTCAGATTTGTAGAAGTTAAGTGGGGGGGACAGGGTCATTTTTTGCAATTTTTTCCAAAAAATTTAACTTCTTTCCCTTCTATTTCGCAAATATGTAGGTCAATCGTGTTCGCTATATTTTTCCTGTAATCTGCACGTAAAACTGAAGATCCGTACAGAATTTCAGCTCACCAGGTTCAGGTTTGTAGAAGTTAAGGGGGGGACAGGTTCATTTTTTGCAATTTTTTCCAAAAAATTTAATTTCTTTCCCTTCTATTTCGCAATTATGTAGGTCAATCGTGTTCGCTATATTTTTCCTGTAATCTGCACGTAAAACTGAAGATCCGTACCGAATTTCAGCTCACCAGGTTCAGATTTGTAGAAGTTAAGGGTGGGAAAGGGTCATTTTTTGCAATTTTTTCGAAAAAATTTAATTTCTTTCCCTTCTATTTCGCAAATATGTAGGCCAATCGGGTTCGCTATATTTTTACTGTAATCTGCACGTAAAACTGAAGATCCGTACCGAATTTCAGCTCACCAGGTTCAGATTCGTAGAAGTTAAGGGGGGGACAAGGTCATTTTTTGCAATTTTTTAAAAAAAATTTAACTTCTTTCCCTTCTATTTCGCAAATATGTAGACGAATCGTGTTCGCTATATTTTTCCTGTAATCTGCACGTAAAACTGAAGATCCGTACCGAATTTCAGCTCACCAGGTTCAGATTCGTAGAAGTTAAGGGGGGGGACAAGGTCATTTTTTGCAATTTTTTCGAAAAAATTTAATTTCTTTCCCTTCTATTTCGCAAATATGTAGGCCAATCGTGTTCGCTATATTTTTCCTGTAATCTGCACGTAAAACTGAAGATCCGTACCGAATTTCAGCTCACCAGGTTCAGATTTGTAGAAGTTAAGGGGGGGGACAGGGTCATTTTTTGCAATTTTTTAAAAAAAATTTAACTTCTTTCCCTTCTATTTCGCAAATATGTAGGTCAATCGTGTTCGCTATATTTTTCCTGTAATCTGCACGTAAAACTGAAGATCCGTACAGAATTTCAGCTCACCAGGTTCAGATTTGTAGAAGTTAAGGGGGGGGACAGGGTCATTTTTTGCAATTTTTTCCAAAAAATTTAATTTCTTTCCCTTCTATTTCGCAATTATGTAGACCAATCGTGTTCGCTATATTTTTCCTGTAATCTGTACGTAAAACTGAAGATCCGTACCGAATTTCAGCTCACCAGGTTCAGATTTGTAGAAGTTAAGGGGGGGGACAGGGTCATTTTTTGCAATTTTTTCCAAAAAATTTAATTTCTTTCCCTTCTATTTCGCAATTATGTAGACCAATCGTGTTCGCTATATTTTTCCTGTAATCTGCACTTAAAACTGAAGATCCCTGCTGAATTTCAGCTCACCAGGTTCAGATTTGTAGAAGTTAAGGGGGGGGACAGGGTCATTTTTTGCAATTTTTTCCAAAAAATTTAACTTCTTTCCCTTCTATTTCGCAAATATGTAGACCAGTCGTGTTCGCTATAATTTTCCTGTAATCTGCACTTTAAACTGAAGATCCCTGCTGAATTTCAGCTCACCAGGTTCAGATTTGTAGAAGTTAAGGGGGGGACAGGGTCATTTTTTGCAATTTTTTAAAAAAAATTTAACTTTTTTCCCTTCTATTTCGCAAATATGTAGGTCAATCGTGTTCGCTATATTTTTCCTGTAATCTGCACTTAAAACTGAAGATCCCTGCTGAATTTCAGCTCACCAGGTTCAGATTTGTAGAAGTTAAGGGGGGGGACAGGGTCATTTTTTGCAATTTTGTCCAAAAAATTTAATTTCTTTCCCTTCTATTTCCCAAATATGTATTTCAATCGTGTTCGCTATATTTTTCCTGTAATCTGCACTTAAAACTGACGATCCCTGCTGAATTTCAGCTCACCACGTTCAGATTCGTAGAAGTTAAGGGGGGGGACAAGGTCATTTTTTGCAATTTTTTAAAAAAAATTTAACTTCTTTCCCTTCTATTTCGCAAATATGTAGGTCAATCGTGTTCGCTATATTTTTCCTGTAATCTGCACTTAAAACTGAAGATCCCTGCTGAATTTCAGCTCACCAGGTTCAGATTTGTAGAAGTTAAGGGGGGGGACAGGGTCATTTTTTGCAATTTTTTCCAAAAAATTTAACTTCTTTCCCTTCTATTTCGCAAATATGTAGGTCAATCGTGTTCGCTATATTTTTCCTGTAATCTGCACTTAAAACTGAAGATCCCTGCTGAATTTCAGCTCACCAGGTTCAGATTTGTAGAAGTTAAGGGGGGGGGGACAGGGTCATTTTTTGCAATTTTTTCGAAAAAATTTAATTTCTTTCCCTTCTATTTCGCAAATATGTAGGCCAATCGGGTTCGCTATATTTTTACTGTAATCTGCACGTAAAACTGAAGATCCGTACCGAATTTCAGCTCACCAGGTTCAGATTCGTAGAAGTTAAGGGGGGGGACAAGGTCATTTTTTGCAATTTTTTAAAAAAAATTTAACTTCTTTCCCTTCTATTTCGCAAATATGTAGGTCAATCGTGTTCGCTATATTTTTCCTGTAATCTGCACGTAAAACTGAAGATCCGTACAGAATTTCAGCTCACCAGGTTCAGATTTGTAGAAGTTAAGGGGGGGGACAGGGTCATTTTTTGCAATTTTTTCCAAAAAATTTAATTTCTTTCCCTTCTATTTCGCAATTATGTAGACCAATCGTGTTCGCTATATTTTTCCTGTAATCTGTACGTAAAACTGAAGATCCGTACCGAATTTCAGCTCACCAGGTTCAGATTTGTAGAAGTTAAGGGGGGCGACAGGGTCATTTTTTGCAATTTTTTCCAAAAAATTTAATTTCTTTCCCTTCTATTTCGCAATTATGTAGACCAATCGTGTTCGCTATATTTTTCCTGTAATCTGCACTTAAAACTGAAGATCCCTGCTGAATTTCAGCTCACCAGGTTCAGATTTGTAGAAGTTAAGGGGGGGGCAGGGTCATTTTTTGCAATTTTTTCGAAAAAATTTAATTTCTTTCCCTTCTATTTCGCAAATATGTAGACCAATCGTGTTCGCTATATTTTTCCTGTAATCTGCACTTAAAACTGAAGATCCGAATGGAATTTCAGCTCACCAGGTTCAGATTTGTAGAAGTTAAGGGGGGGGACAGGGTCATTTTTTGCAATTTTTTCCAAAAAATTTAACTTCTTTCCCTTCTATTTCGCAAATATGTAGGTCAATCGTGTTCGCTATATTTTTCCTGTAATCTGCACTTAAAACTGAAGATCCCTGCTGAATTTCAGCTCACCAGGTTCAGATTTGTAGAAGTTAAGGGGGGGGACAGGGTCATTTTTTGCAATTTTTTCGAAAAAATTTAACTTCTTTCCCTTCTATTTCGCAAATATGTAGGTCAATCGTGTTCGCTATATTTTTCCTCTAATCTGCACTTAAAACTGAAGATCCGAACCGAATTTCAGCTCACCAGGTTCAGATTTGTAGAAGTTAAGGGTGGGGGGGGACAGGGTCATTTTTTGCAATTTTTTCGAAAAAATTTAATTTCTTTCCCTTCTATTTCGCAAATATGTAGGCCAATCGTGTTCGCTATATTTTTCCTGTAATCTGCACTTAAAACTGAAGATCCCTGCTGAATTTCAGCTCACCACGTTCAGATTCGTAGAAGTTAAGGGGGGGGACAAGGTCATTTTTTGCAATTTTTTAAAAAAAATTTAACTTCTTTCCCTTCTATTTCGCAAATATGTAGGTCAATCGTGTTCGCTATATTTTTCCTGTAATCTGCACGTAAAACTGAAGATCCGTACAGAATTTCAGCTCACCAGGTTCAGATTTGTAGAAGTTAAGGGGGGGGACAGGGTCATTTTTTGCAATTTTTTCCAAAAAATTTAATTTCTTTCCCTTCTATTTCGCAATTATGTAGACCAATCGTGTTCGCTATAATTTTCCTGTAATCTGCACTTTAAACTGAAGATCCCTGCTGAATTTCAGCTCACCAGGTTCAGATTTGTAGAAGTTAAGGGGGGGACAGGGTCATTTTTTGCAATTTTTTCCAAAAAATTTAACTTCTTTCCCTTCTATTTCGCAAATATGTAGGTCAATCGTGTTCGCTATATTTTTCCTGTAATCTGCACTTAAAACTGACGATCCCTGCTGAATTTCAGCTCACCAGGTTCAGATTCGTAGAAGTTAAGCGGGGGGGGACAAGGTCATTTTTTGCAATTTTTTAAAAAAAATTTAACTTCTTTCCCTTCTATTTCGCAAATATGTAGGTCAATCGTGTTCGCTATATTTTTCCTGTAATCTGCACTTAAAACTGAAGATCCCTGCAGAATTTCAGCTCGCCAGGTTCAGATTTGTAGAAGTTAAGGGGGGGGACAGGGTCATTTTTTGCAATTTTTTTAAAAAAATTTAATTTCTTTCCCTTCTATTTCGCAAATATGTTGGCCAATCGTGTTCGCTATATTTTTCCTGTAATCTGCATTAAAAACTGAAGATCCCTGCTGAATTTTAGCTCACCAGGTTCAGATTTGTAGAAGTTAAGGGGGGGAAAAGGTCATTTTTTGCAATTTTATCCAAAAAATTTAATTTCTTTCCCTTCTATTTCGCAAATATGTCGGCCAATTGGGTTCGCTATATTTTTACTGTAATCTGCACGTAAAACTGAAGATCCGTACCGAATTTCAGCTCACCAGGTTCAGATTTGTAGAAGTTAAGGGTGGGGGAAAGGGTCATTTTTTGCAATTTTTTCGAAAAAATTTAACTTCTTTCCCTTCTATTTCGCAAATATGTATGTCAATCGTGTTCGCTATATTTTTCCTGTAATCTGCACTTAAAACTGAAGATCCCTACCGAATTTCAGCTCACCAGGTTCAGATTTGTAGAAGTTAGTGGGGGGGACAGGGTCATTTTTTGCAATTTTTTCCAAAAAATTTAACTTCTTTCCCTTCTATTTCGCAATTATGTAGACCAATCGTGTTCGCTATATTTTTCCTGTAATCTGCACGTAAAACTAAAGATCCGTACCGAATTTCAGCTCACCAGGTTCAGATTTGTAGAAGTTAAGGGGGGCGACAGGGTCATTTTTTGCAATTTTTTCCAAAAAATTTAACTTCTTTCCCTTCTATTTCGCAAATATGTAGGTCAATCGTGTTCGCTATATTTTTCCTGTAATCTGCACTTAAAACTGAAGATCCCTGCGAATTTCAGCTCACCAGGTTCAGATTTGTAGAAGTTAAGGGGGGGACAGGGTCATTTTTTGCCATTTTTTCCAAAAAATTTAACTTCTTTCCCTTCTATTTCGCAAATATGTAGACCAGTCGTGTTCGCTATAATTTTCCTGTAATCTGCACTTTAAACTGAAGATCCCTGCTGAATTTCAGCTCACCAGGTTCAGATTTGTAGAAGTTAAGTGGGGGGGACAGGGTCATTTTTTGCAATTTTTTCCAAAAAATTTAACTTCTTTCCCTTCTATTTCGCAAATATGTAGGTCAATCGTGTTCGCTATATTTTTCCTGTAATCTGCACTTAAAACTGACGATCCCTGCTGAATTTCAGCTCACCAGGTTCAGATTTGTAGAAGTTAAGGGGGGGACAAGGTCATTTTTTGCAATTTTTTAAAAAAAATTTAACTTCTTTCCCTTCTATTTCGCAAATATGTAGGTCAATCGTGTTCGCTATATTTTTCCTGTAATCTGCACTTAAAACTGAAGATCCCTGCAGAATTTCAGCTCGCCAGGTTCAGATTTGTAGAAGTTAAGGGGGGGGGACAGGGTCATTTTTTGCAATTTTTTTGAAAAAATTTAATTTCTTTCCCTTCTATTTCGCAAATATGTTGGCCAATCGTGTTCGCTATATTTTTCCTGTAATCTGCATTAAAAACTGAAGATCCCTGCTGAATTTTAGCTCACCAGGTTCAGATTTGTAGAAGTTAAGGGGGGGACAGGGTCATTTTTTGCAATTTTTTCCAAAAAATTTAATTTCTTTCCCTTCTATTTCGCAAATATGTCGGCCAATCGGGTTCGCTATATTTTTACTGTAATCTGCACGTAAAACTGAAGATCCGTACCGAATTTCAGCTCACCAGGTTCAGATTTGTAGAAGTTAAGTGGGGGGGACAGGGTCATTTTTTGCAATTTTTTCCAAAAAATTTAACTTCTTTCCCTTCTATTTCGCAAATATGTATGTCAATCGTGTTCGCTATATTTTTCCTGTAATCTGCACTTAAAACTGAAGATCCCTACCGAATTTCAGCTCACCAGGTTCAGATTTGTAGAAGTTAGTGGGGGGGACAGGGTCATTTTTTGCAATTTTTTCCAAAAAATTTAACTTCTTTCCCTTCTATTTCGCAATTATGTAGACCAATCGTGTTCGCTATATTTTTCCTGTAATCTGCACGTAAAACTGAAGATCCGTACCGAATTTCAGCTCACCAGGTTCAGATTTGTAGAAGTTAAGGGGGGGACAGGGTCATTTTTTGCAATTTTTTCCAAAAAATTTAATTTCTTTCCCTTCTATTTCGCAAATATGTAGGCCAATCGTGTTCGCTATATTTTTCCTGTAATCTGCACTTAAAACTGAAGATCCCTACCGAATTTCAGCTCACAAGGTTCAGATTCGTAGAAGTTAGGGGGGGGACAGGGTCATTTTTTGCAATTTTTTCCAAAAAATTTAACTTCTTTCCCTTCTATTTCGCAAATATGTAGGTCAATCGTGTTCGCTATATTTTTCCTGTAATCTGCACTTAAAACTGAAGATCCCTGCTGAATTTCAGCTCACCAGGTTCAGATTTGTAGAAGTTAAGGGGGGGGGACAGGGTCATTTTTTGCAATTTTTTCCAAAAAATTTAACTTCTTTCCCTTCTATTTCGCAAATATGTAGACCAGTCGTGTTCGCTATAATTTTCCTGTAATCTGCACTTAAAACTGAAGATCCCTGCTGAATTTCAGCTCACCAGGTTCAGATTCGTAGAAGTTAAGCGGGGGGGGACAAGGTCATTTTTTGCAATTTTTTAAAAAAAATTTAACTTCTTTCCCTTCTATTTCGCAAATATGTAGGTCAATCGTGTTCGCTATATTTTTCCTGTAATCTGCACTTAAAACTGAAGATCCCTGCAGAATTTCAGCTCGCCAGGTTCAGATTTGTAGAAGTTAAGTGGGGGGGACAGGGTCATTTTTTGCAATTTTTTCCAAAAAATTTAACTTCTTTCCCTTCTATTTCGCAAATATGTAGGCCAATCGTGTTCGCTATATTTTTCCTGTAATCTGCACTTAAAACTGAAGATCCCTGCTGAATTTCAGCTCACCAGGTTCAGATTTGTAGAAGTTAAGGGGGGGGACAGGGTCATTTTTTGCAATTTTTTCCAAAAAATTTAATTTCTTTCCCTTCTATTTCGCAATTATGTAGACCAATCGTGTTCGCTATATTTTTCCTGTAATCTGTACGTAAAACTGAAGATCCGTACCGAATTTCAGCTCACCAGGTTCAGATTTGTAGAAGTTAAGGGGGGGGACAGGGTCATTTTTTGCAATTTTTTCCAAAAAATTTAATTTCTTTCCCTTCTATTTCGCAATTATGTAGACCAATCGTGTTCGCTATATTTTTCCTGTAATCTGCACTTAAAACTGAAGATCCCTGCTGAATTTCAGCTCACCAGGTTCAGATTTGTAGAAGTTAAGTGGGGGGGACAGGGTCATTTTTTGCAATTTTTTCCAAAAAATTTAACTTCTTTCCCTTCTATTTCGCAAATATGTAGGTCAATCGTGTTCGCTATATTTTTCCTGTAATCTGCACTTAAAACTGAAGATCCCTGCAGAATTTCAGCTCACCAGGTTCAGATTTGTAGAAGTTAAGGGGGGGGACAGGGTCATTTTTTGCAATTTTTTCGAAAAAATTTAATTTCTTTCCCTTCTATTTCGCAAATATGTTGGCCAATCGTGTTTGCTATATTTTTCCTGTAATCTGCATTAAAAACTGAAGATCCCTGCTGAATTTCAGCTCACCAGGTTCAGATTTGTAGAAGTTAAGGGGGGGGGCAGGGTCATTTTTTGCAATTTTTTCCAAAAAATTTAACTTCTTTCCCTTCTATTTCGCAAATATGTAGGTCAATCGTGTTCGCTATATTTTTCCTGTAATCTGCACTTAAAACTGAAGATCCCTGCAGAATTTCAGCTCGCCAGGTTCAGATTTGTAGAAGTTAAGGGGGGGGGACAGGGTCATTTTTTGCAATTTTTTCGAAAAAATTTAATTTCTTTCCCTTCTATTTCGCAAATATGTAGGCCAATCGTGTTCGCTATATTTTTCCTGTAATCTGCACTTAAAACTGAAGATCCGTACCGAATTTCAGCTCACCAGGTTCAGATTTGTAGAAGTTAAGGGGGGGACAGGGTCATTTTTTGCAATTTTTTCCAAAAAATTTAATTTCTTTCCCTTCTATTTCGCAAATATGTAGGCCAATCGTGTTCGCTATATTTTTCCTGTAATCTGCACTTAAAACTGAAGATCCCTGCAGAATTTCAGCTCACCAGGTTCAGATTTGTAGAAGTTAAGTGGGGGGACAGGGTCATTTTTTGCAATTTTTTCCAAAAAATTTAATTTCTTTCCCTTCTATTTCGCAATTATGTAGACCAATCGTGTTCGCTATATTTTTCCTGTAATCTGTACGTAAAACTAAAGATCCGTACCGAATTTCAGCTCACCAGGTTCAGATTTGTAGAAGTTAAGGGGGGCGACAGGGTCATTTTTTGCAATTTTTTCCAAAAAATTTAATTTCTTTCCCTTCTATTTCGCAAATATGTTGGCCAATCGTGTTCGCTATATTTTTCCTGTAATCTGCACTTAAAACTGAAGATCCCTACCGAATTTCAGCTCACAAGGTTCAGATTCGTAGAAGTTAGGGGGGGGACAGGGTCATTTTTTGCAATTTTTTCCAAAAAATTTAACTTCTTTCCCTTCTATTTCGCAAATATGTAGGTCAATCGTGTTCGCTATATTTTTCCTGTAATCTGCACTTAAAACTGAAGATCCGAATGGAATTTCAGCTCACCAGGTTCAGATTTGTAGAAGTTAAGGGGGGGGACAGGGTCATTTTTTGCCATTTTTTCCAAAAAATTTAACTTCTTTCCCTTCTATTTCGCAAATATGTAGACCAGTCGTGTTCGCTATAATTTTCCTGTAATCTGCACTTTAAACTGAAGATCCCTGCTGAATTTCAGCTCACCAGGTTCAGATTTGTAGAAGTTAAGTGGGGGGGACAGGGTCATTTTTTGCAATTTTTTCCAAAAAATTTAACTTCTTTCCCTTCTATTTCGCAAATATGTAGGTCAATCGTGTTCGCTATATTTTTCCTGTAATCTGCACTTAAAACTGACGATCCCTGCTGAATTTCAGCTCACCAGGTTCAGATTCGTAGAAGTTAAGCGGGGGGGGACAAGGTCATTTTTTGCAATTTTTTAAAAAAAATTTAACTTCTTTCCCTTCTATTTCGCAAATATGTAGGTCAATCGTGTTCGCTATATTTTTCTTGTAATCTGCACTTAAAACTGAAGATCCCTGCAGAATTTCAGCTCGCCAGGTTCAGATTTGTAGAAGTTAAGATGGGAGGACAGGGTCATTTTTTGCAATTTTTTCCAAAAAATTTAATTTCTTTCCCTTCTATTTCGCAAATATGTTGGCCAATCGTGTTTGCTATATTTTTCCTGTAATCTGCATTAAAAACTGAAGATCCCTGCTGAATTTCAGCTCACCAGGTTCAGATTTGTAGAAGTTAAGGGGGGGGGCAGGGTCATTTTTTGCCATTTTTTCCAAAAAAATTTAACTTCTTTCCCTTCTATTTCGCAAATATGTAGGCCAATCGTGTTCGCTATATTTTTCCTGTAATCTGCACTTAAAACTGAAGATCCCTGCTGAATTTCAGCTCACCAGGTTCAGATTTGTAGAAGTTAAGGGGGGGGGACAGGGTCATTTTTTGCAATTTTTTCCAAAAAATTTAACTTCTTTCCCTTCTATTTCGCAAATATGTAGGTCAATCGTGTTCGCTATATTTTTCCTGTAATCTGCACGTAAAACTGAAGATCCGTACAGAATTTCAGCTCACCAGGTTCAGATTTGTAGAAGTTAAGGGGGGGGACAGGGTCATTTTTTGCAATTTTTTCCAAAAAATTTAATTTCTTTCCCTTCTATTTCGCAAATATGTAGGCCAATCGTGTTCGCTATATTTTTCCTGTAATCTGCACGTAAAACTGAAGATCCGTACCGAATTTCAGCTCACCAGGTTCAGATTTGTAGAAGTTAAGGGGGGGACAGGGTCATTTTTTGCAATTTTTTCCAAAAAATTTAACTTCTTTCCCTTCTATTTCGCAAATATGTAGGTCAATCGTGTTCGCTATATTTTTCCTGTAATCTGCACTTTAAACTGAAGATCCGTACTGAATTTCAGCTGACCAGGTTCAGATTTGTAGAAGTTAAGGGGGGCGACAGGGTCATATTTTTCAATTTTTTCCAAAAAATTTAACTTCTTTCCCTTCTATTTCGCAAATATGTAGGTCAATCGTGTTCGCTATATTTTTCCTGTAATCTGCACTTAAAACTGAAGATCCCTGCTGAATTTCAGCTCACCAGGTTCAGATTTGTAGAAGTTAAGGGGGGGGGGCAGGGTCATTTTTTGCAATTTTTTCCAAAAAATTTAACTTCTTTCCCTTCTATTTCGCAAATATGTAGGTCAATCGTGTTCGCTATATTTTTCCTGTAATCTGCACTTAAAACTGACGATCCCTGCTGAATTTCAGCTCACCAGGTTCAGATTCGTAGAAGTTAAGGGGGGGGACAGGGTCATTTTTTGCAATTTTTTAAAAAAAATTTAACTTCTTTCCCTTCTATTTCGCAAATATGTAGGTCAATCGTGTTCGCTATATTTTTCCTGTAATCTGCACGTAAAACTGAAGATCCGTACAGAATTTTAGCTCACCAGGTACAGATTTGTAGAAGTTAAGGGTGGGGAAAAGGTCATTTTTTGCAATTTTATCGAAAAAATTTAATTTCTTTCCCTTCTATTTCGCAAATATGTAGGTCAATCGTGTTCGCTATATTTTTCCTGTAATCTGCACTTAAAACTGAAGATCCCTGCTGAATTTCAGCTCACAAGGTTCAGATTTGTAGAAGTTAAGGGGGGGGGACAGGGTCATTTTTTGCAATTTTTTCCAAAAAATTTAACTTCTTTCCCTTCTATTTCGCAAATATGTAGGTCAATCGTGTTCGCTATATTTTTCCTGTAATCTGCACTTAAAACTGAAGATCCCTGCTGAATTTCAGCTCACCAGGTTCAGATTTGTAGAAGTTAAGGGGGGGGACAGGGTCATTTTTTGCAATTTTTTAAAAAAAATTTAACTTCTTTCCCTTCTATTTCGCAAATATGTAGGTCAATCGTGTTCGCTATATTTTTCCTGTAATCTGCACGTAAAACTGAAGATCCGTACAGAATTTCAGCTCACCAGGTTCAGATTTGTAGAAGTTAAGGGGGGGGACAGGGTCATTTTTTGCAATTTTTTCCAAAAAATTTAATTTCTTTCCCTTCTATTTCGCAAATATGTAGGCCAATCGTGTTCGCTATATTTTTCCTGTAATCTGCACTTAAAACTGAAGATCCGTACGGAATTTCAGCTCACCAGGTTCAGATTTGTAGAAGTTAAGGGGGGGGACAGGGTCATTTTTTGCAATTTTTTCGAAAAAATTTAACTTCTTTCCCTTCTATTTCGCAAATATGTAGGTCAATCGTGTTCGCTATATTTTTCCTGTAATCTGCACTTAAAACTGAAGATCCCTACCGAATTTCAGCTCACCAGGTTCAGATTTGTAGAAGTTAAGTGGGGGGGACAGGGTCATTTTTTGCAATTTTTTCCAAAAAATTTAACTTCTTTCCCTTCTATTTCGCAAATATGTAGGTCAATCGTGTTCGCTATATTTTTCCTGTAATCTGCACTTAAAACTGAAGATCCGAATGGAATTTCAGCTCACCAGGTTCAGATTTGTAGAAGTTAAGTGGGGGGACAGGGTCATTTTTTGCAATTTTTTCCAAAAAATTTAACTTCTTTCCCTTCTATTTCGCAAATATGTAGGTCAATCGTGTTCGCTATATTTTTCCTGTAATCTGCACTTAAAACTGACGATCCCTGCTGAATTTCAGCTCACCAGGTTCAGATTCGTAGAAGTTAAGCGGGGGGGGACAAGGTCATTTTTTGCAATTTTTTAAAAAAAATTTAACTTCTTTCCCTTCTATTTCGCAAATATGTAGGTCAATCGTGTTCGCTATATTTTTCCTGTAATCTGCACGTAAAACTGAAGATCCGTACAGAATTTCAGCTCACCAGGTTCAGATTTGTAGAAGTTAAGTGGGGGGGACAGGGTCATTTTTTGCAATTTTTTCCAAAAAATTTAATTTCTTTCACTTCCCTATCGCAAATATGTAGGTCAATCGTGTTCGCTATATTTTTCCTGTAATCTGCACTTAAAACTGAAGATCCCTGCTGAATTTCAGCTCACCAGGTTCAGATTTGTAGAAGTTAAGTGGGGGGGACAGGGTCATTTTTTGCAATTTTTTCCAAAAAATTTAACTTCTTTCCCTTCTATTTCGCAAATATGTAGGTCAATCGTGTTCGCTATATTTTTCCTGTAATCTGCACTTAAAACTGAAGATCCGTACAGAATTTCAGCTCACCAGGTTCAGATTTGTAGAAGTTAAGGGGGGGGGACAGGGTCATTTTTTGCAATTTTTTCCAAAAAATTTAACTTCTTTCCCTTCTATTTCGCAATTATGTAGACCAATCGTGTTCGCTATATTTTTCCTGTAATCTGCACGTAAAACTGAAGATCCGTACAGAATTTCAGCTCACCAGGTTCAGATTTGTAGAAGTTAAGGGGGGGGGACAGGGTCATTTTTTGCAATTTTTTCCAAAAAATTTAACTTCTTTCCCTTCTATTTCGCAAATATGTAGGTCAATCGTGTTCGCTATATTTTTCCTGTAATCTGCACTTAAAACTGAAGATCCGTACCGAATTTCAGCTCACCAGGTTCAGATTTGTAGAAGTTAAGGGTGGGGGAAAGGGTCATTTTTTGCAATTTTTTCGAAAAAATTTAACTTCTTTCCCTTCTATTTCGCAAATATGTATGTCAATCGTGTTCGCTATATTTTTCCTGTAATCTGCACTTAAAACTGAAGATCCCTACCGAATTTCAGCTCACCAGGTTCAGATTTGTAGAAGTTAAGTGGGGGGGACAGGGTCATTTTTTGCAATTTTTTCCAAAAAATTTAACTTCTTTCCCTTCTATTTCGCAATTATGTAGACCAATCGTGTTCGCTATATTTTTCCTGTAATCTGCACGTAAAACTGAAGATCCGTACAGAATTTCAGCTCACCAGGTTCAGATTTGTAGAAGTTAAGTGGGGGGACAGGGTCATTTTTTGCAATTTTTTCCAAAAAATTTAATTTCTTTCCCTTCTATTTCGCAATTATGTAGACCAATCGTGTTCGCTATATTTTTCCTGTAATCTGCACGTAAAACTGAAGATCCGTACCGAATTTCAGCTCACCAGGTTCAGATTTGTAGAAGTTAAGTGGGGTGGACAGGGTCATTTTTTGCAATTTTTTCCAAAAAAATTTAATTTCTTTCCCTTCTATTTCGCAAATATGTAGACCAATCGTGTTCGCTATATTTTTCCTGTAATCTGCACTTAAAACTGAAGATCCCTACCGAATTTCAGCTCACCAGGTTCAGATTTGTAGAAGTTAAGTGGGGGGGACAGGGTCATTTTTTGCAATTTTTTAAAAAAAATTTAACTTCTTTCCCTTCTATTTCGCAAATATGTAGGTCAATCGTGTTCGCTATATTTTTCCTGTAATCTGCACTTAAAACTGAAGATCCCTGCAGAATTTCAGCTCACCAGGTTCAGATTTGTAGAAGTTAAGGGGGGGGGACAGGGTCATTTTTTGCAATTTTTTCGAAAAAATTTAATTTCTTTCCCTTCTATTTCGCAAATATGTAGGCCAATCGTGTTCGCTATATTTTTCCTGTAATCTGCACTTAAAACTGAAGATCCCTGCTGAATTTCAGCTCACCAGGTTCAGATTTGTAGAAGTTAAGGGGGGGGACAGGGTCATTTTTTGCAATTTTTTAAAAAAAATTTAACTTCTTTCCCTTCTATTTCGCAAATATGTAGGTCAATCGTGTTCGCTATATTTTTCCTGTAATCTGCACTTAAAACTGAAGATCCCTGCAGAATTTCAGCTCACCAGGTTCAGATTTGTAGAAGTTAAGGGGGGGACAGGGTCATTTTTTGCAATTTTTTCGAAAAAATTTAATTTCTTTCCCTTCTATTTCGCAAATATGTAGGCCAATCGTGTTCGCTATATTTTTCCTGTAATCTGCACGTAAAACTGAAGATCCGTACCGAATTTCAGCTCACCAGGTTCAGATTCGTAGAAGTTAAGGGGGGGACAAGGTCATTTTTTGCAATTTTTTAAAAAAAATTTAACTTCTTTCCCTTCTATTTCGCAAATATGTAGACCAGTCGTGTTCGCTATAATTTTCCTGTAATCTGCACTTTAAACTGAAGATCCCTGCTGAATTTCAGCTCACCAGGTTCAGATTTGTAGAAGTTAAGTGGGGGGGACAGGGTCATTTTTTGCAATTTTTTCCAAAAAATTTAACTTCTTTCCCTTCTATTTCGCAAATATGTAGGTCAATCGTGTTCGCTATATTTTTCCTGTAATCTGCACTTAAAACTGAAGATCCCTGCTGAATTTCAGCTCACCAGGTTCAGATTTGTAGAAGTTAAGGGGGGGGACAGGGTCATTTTTTGCAATTTTTTAAAAAAATTTAATTTCTTTCCCTTCTATTTCGCAAATATGTAGGTCAATCGTGTTCGCTATATTTTTCCTGTAATCTGCACTTAAAACTGAAGATCCCTGCAGAATTTCAGCTCGCCAGGTTCAGATTTGTAGAAGTTAAGGGGGGGGGACAGGGTCATTTTTTGCAATTTTTTCGAAAAAATTTAATTTCTTTCCCTTCTATTTCGCAAATATGTTGGCCAATCGTGTTTGCTATATTTTTCCTGTAATCTGCATTAAAAACTGAAGATCCCTGCTGAATTTCAGCTCACCAGGTTCAGATTTGTAGAAGTTAAGGGGGGGGGCAGGGTCATTTTTTGCAATTTTTTAAAAAAAATTTAACTTCTTTCCCTTCTATTTCGCAAATATGTAGGTCAATCGTGTTCGCTATATTTTTCCTGTAATCTGCACTTAAAACTGAAAATCCCTGCAGAATTTCAGCTCGCCAGGTTCAGATTTGTAGAAGTTAAGATGGGAGGACAGGGTCATTTTTTGCAATTTTTTTGAAAAAATTTAATTTCTTTCCCTTCTATTTCGCAAATATGTAAGCCAATCGGGTTCGCTATATTTTTACTGTAATCTGCACGTAAAACTGAAGATCCGTACCGAATTTCAGCTCACCAGGTTCAGATTCGTAGAAGTTAAGGGGGGGACAAGGTCATTTTTTGCAATTTTTTAAAAAAAATTTAACTTCTTTCCCTTCTATTTCGCAAATATGTAGGTCAATCGTGTTCGCTATATTTTTCCTGTAATCTGCACGTAAAACTGAAGATCCCTGCTGAATTTCAGCTCACCAGGTTCAGATTTGTAGAAGTTAAGGGGGGGTGGGGGCAGGGTCATTTTTTGCAATTTTTTAAAAAAAATTTAACTTCTTTCCCTTCTATTTCGCAAATATGTAGGTCAATCGTGTTCGCTATATTTTTCCTGTAATCTGCACTTAAAACTGAAGATCCCTGCAGAATTTCAGCTCGCCAGGTTCAGATTTGTAGAAGTTAAGGGGGGGGACAGGGTCATTTTTTGCAATTTTTTCCAAAAAATTTAATTTCTTTCCCTTCTATTTCGCAATTATGTAGACCAATCGTGTTCGCTATATTTTTCCTGTAATCTGCACGTAAAACTGAAGATCCGTACCGAATTTCAGCTCACAAGGTTGAGATTTGTAGAAGTTAAGTGGGGGGACAGGGTCATTTTTTGCAATTTTTTCCAAAAAATTTAATTTCTTTCCCTTCTATTTCGCAAATATGTTGGCCAATCGTGTTCGCTATATTTTTCCTGTAATCTGCACTTAAAACTGAAGATCCCTACCGAATTTCAGCTCACCAGGTTCAGATTTGTAGAAGTTAAGTGGGGGGAACAGGGTCATTTTTTGCAATTTTTTCCAAAAAATTTAACTTCTTTCCCTTCTATTTCGCAAATATGTAGGTCAATCGTGTTCGCTATATTTTTCCTGTAATCTGCACTTAAAACTGAAGATCCCTGCTGAATTTCAGCTCACCAGGTTCAGATTTGTAGAAGTTAAGGGGGGGACAGGGTCATTTTTTGCAATTTTTTCCAAAAAATTTAATTTCTTTCCCTTCTATTTCGCAATTATGTAGACCAATCGTGTTCGCTATATTTTTCCTGTAATCTGCACTTAAAACTGAAGATCCCTGCTGAATTTCAGCTCACCAGGTTCAGATTTGTAGAAGTTAAGTGGGGGGACAGGGTCATTTTTTGCAATTTTTTCCAAAAAATTTAACTTCTTTCCCTTCTATTTCGCAAATATGTAGGTCAATCGTGTTCGCTATATTTTTCCTGTAATCTGCACTTAAAACTGAAGATCCCTGCTGAATTTCAGCTCACCAGGTTCAGATTTGTAGAAGTTAAGGGGGGAGGACAGGGTCATTTTTTGCAATTTTTTAAAAAAAATTTAACTTCTTTCCCTTCTATTTCGCAAATATGTAGGTCAATCGTGTTCGCTATATTTTTCCTGTAATCTGCACTTAAAACTGAAGATCCCTGCAGAATTTCAGCTCGCCAGGTTCAGATTTGTAGAAGTTAAGGGGGGGGGGGGCAGGGTCATTTTTTGCAATTTTTTCGAAAAAATTTAATTTCTTTCCCTTCTATTTCGCAAATATGTAGGCCAATCGTGTTCGCTATATTTTTCCTGTAATCTGCACTTAAAACTGAAGATCCCTGCTGAATTTCAGCTCACCAGGTTCAGATTTGTAGAAGTTAAGGGGGGGGACAGGGTCATTTTTTGCAATTTTTTCAAAAAAATTTAACTTCTTTCCCTTCTATTTCGCAAATATGTAGGCAAATCGAGTTCGCTATATTTTTCCTGTAATCTGCAATTAAAACTGAAGATCCCTGCAGAATTTCAGCTCACTAGGTTCAGATTTGCAGAAGTTAAGGGGGGAGGACAGAGTCATTTTATGCAATTTTTTCGAAAAAATTTAATTTCTTTCCCTTCTATTTCGCAAATATGTAGGCCAATCGTGTTCGCTATATTTTTCCTGTAATCTGCACGTAAAACTGAAGATCCGTACCGAATTTCAGCTCACCAGGTTCAGATTTGTAGAAGTTAAGGGGGGGACAGGGTCATTTTTTGCAATTTTTTAAAAAAATTTAACTTCTTTCCCTTCTATTTCGCAAATATGTAGGTCAATCGTGTTCGCTATATTTTTCCTGTAATCTGCACTTAAAACTGAAGATCCCTGCTGAATTTCAGCTCACCAGGTTCAGATTTGTAGAAGTTAAGGGGGGGGACAGGGTCATTTTTTGCAATTTTTTCGAAAAAATTTAATTTCTTTCCCTTCTATTTCGCAAATATGTAGGCCAATCGTGTTCGCTATATTTTTCCTGTAATCTGCACTTAAAACTGAAGATCCGTACCGAATTTCAGCTCACCAGGTTCAGATTTGTAGAAGTTAAGGGGGGGGGACAGGGTCATTTTTTGCAATTTTTTCCAAAAAATTTAACTTCTTTCCCTTCTATTTCGCAAATATGTAGGTCAATCGTGTTCGCTATATTTTTCCTGTAATCTGCACTTAAAACTGAAGATCCCTACCGAATTTCAGCTCACCAGGTTCAGATTTGTAGAAGTTAAGGGGGGACAGGGTCATTTTTTGCAATTTTTTCCAAAAAATTTAACTTCTTTCCCTTCTATTTCGCAATTATGTAGACCAATCGTGTTCGCTGTATTTTTCCTGTAATCTGCACGTAAAACTGAAGATCCGTACCGAATTTCAGCTCACAAGGTTGAGATTTGTAGAAGTTAAGTGGGGGGACAGGGTCATTTTTTGCAATTTTTTCCAAAAAATTTAATTTCTTTCCCTTCTATTTCGCAAATATGTAGGCCAATCGTGTTCGCTATATTTTTCCTGTAATCTGCACTTTAAACTGAAGATCCCTGCTGAATTTCAGCTCACCAGGTTCAGATTTGTAGAAGTTAAGTGGGGGGGACAGGGTCATTTTTTGCAATTTTTTCCAAAAAATTTAACTTCTTTCCCTTCTATTTCGCAAATATGTAGGCCAATCGTGTTCGCTATATTTTTCCTGTAATCTGCACGTAAAACTGAAGATCCGTACCGAATTTCAGCTCACCAGGTTCAGATTTGTAGAAGTTAAGGGGGGGGACAGGGTCATTTTTTGCAATTTTTTAAAAAAAATTTAACTTCTTTCCCTTCTATTTCGCAAATATGTAGGTCAATCGTGTTCGCTATATTTTTCCTGTAATCTGCACTTAAAACTGAAGATCCCTACCGAATTTCAGCTCACAAGGTTCAGATTCGTAGAAGTTAGGGGGGGGACAGGGTCATTTTTTGCAATTTTTTCCAAAAAATTTAACTTCTTTCCCTTCTATTTCGCAAATATGTAGGTCAATCGTGTTCGCTATATTTTTCCTGTAATCTGCACTTAAAACTGAAGATCCGAATGGAATTTCAGCTCACCAGGTTCAGATTTGTAGAAGTTAAGGGGGGGACAGGGTCATTTTTTGCAATTTTTTCCAAAAAATTTAATTTCTTTCCCTTCTATTTCGCAAATATGTAGGCCAATCGTGTTCGCTATATTTTTCCTGTAATCTGCACTTAAAACTGAAGATCCCTGCTGAATTTCAGCTCACCAGGTTCAGATTTGTAGAAGTTAAGGGGGGGGACAGGGTCATTTTTTGCAATTTTTTCCAAAAAATTTAACTTCTTTCCCTTCTATTTCGCAAATATGTAGGTCAATCGTGTTCGCTATATTTTTCCTGTAATCTGCACTTAAAACTGACGATCCCTGCTGAATTTCAGCTCACCAGGTTCAGATTCGTAGAAGTTAAGGGGGGGGGGGCAGGGTCATTTTTTGCAATTTTTTCCAAAAAATTTAACTTCTTTCCCTTCTATTTCGCAAATATGTAGGTCAATCGTGTTCGCTATATTTTTCCTGTAATCTGCACTTAAAACTGAAGATCCGATTGCGAATTTCAGCTCACCAGGTTCAGATTTGTAGAAGTTAAGGGGGGGGACAGGGTCATTTTTTGCAATTTTTTCGAATAAATTTAATTTCTTTTCCTTCTATTTCGCAAATATGTAGGCCAATCGTGTTCGCTATATTTTTCCTGTAATCTGCACTTAAAACTGAAGATCCCTGCTGAATTTCAGCTCACCAGGTTCAGATTTGTAGAAGTTAAGGGGGGAGGACAGGGTCATTTTTTGCAATTTTTTCCAAAAAATTTAACTTCTTTCCCTTCTATTTCGCAAATATGTAGGTCAATCGTGTTCGCTATATTTTTCCTGTAATCTGCACTTAAAACTGAAGATCCCTGCAGAATTTCAGCTCACCAGGTTCAGATTTGTAGAAGTTAAGGGGGGGGACAGGGTCATTTTTTGCAATTTTTTCCAAAAAATTTAACTTCTTTCCCTTCCCTATCGCAAATATGTAGGCCCATCGTGTTCGCGATATTTTTTCCTGTAATCTGCACTTAAAACTGAAGATCCGTACCGAATTTCAGCTCACCAGGTTCAGATTTGTAGAAGTTAAGGGGGGGGCAGGGTCATTTTTTGCAATTTTTTCGAAAAAATTTAACTTCTTTCCCTTCTATTTCGCAAATATGTAGGCCAATCGTGTTCGCTATATTTTTCCTGTAATCTGCACTTAAAACTGAAGATCCGTACCGAATTTCAGCTCACCAGGTTCAGATTTGTAGAAGTTAAGGGGGGGGACAGGGTCATTTTTTGCAATTTTTTCCAAAAAATTTAATTTCTTTCCCTTCTATTTCGCAATTATGTAGACCAATCGTGTTCGCTATATTTTTCCTGTAATCTGCACGTAAAACTGAAGATCCCTGCTGAATTTCATGTCACCAGGTTGAGATTTGTAGAAGTTAGTTAAGGGGGGGGGACAGGGTCATTTTTTGCAATTTTTTCCAAAAAATTTAACTTCTTTCCCTTCTATTTCGCAAATATGTAGGTCAATCGTGTTCGCTATATTTTTCCTGTAATCTGCACTTAAAACTGAAGATCCCTGCTGAATTTCAGCTCACCAGGTTCAGATTTGTAGAAGTTAAGGGGGGGGACAGGGTCATTTTTTGCAATTTTTTAAAAAAAATTTAACTTCTTTCCCTTCTATTTCGCAAATATGTAGGTCAATCGTGTTCGCTATATTTTTCCTGTAATCTGCACTTTAAACTGAAGATCCCTGCTGAATTTCAGCTCACCAGGTTCAGATTTGTAGAAGTTAAGTGGGGGGGACAGGGTCATTTTTTGCAATTTTTTCCAAAAAATTTAATTTCTTTCCATTCTATTTCGCAAATATGTAGGCCAATCGTGTTTGCTATATTTTTTTTGTAATCTGCACTTAAAACTGAAGATCCCTACCGAATTTCAGCTCACCAGGTTCAGATTTGTAGAAGTTAAGGGGGGGGGGACAGGGTCATTTTTTGCAATTTTTTCCAAAAAATTTAACTTCTTTCCCTTCTATTTCGCAAATATGTAGGTCAATCGTGTTCGCTATATTTTTCCTGTAATCTGCACTTAAAACTGAAGATCCCTGCTGAATTTCAGCTCACCAGGTTCAGATTTGTAGAAGTTAAGGGGGGGGGACAGGGTCATTTTTTGCAATTTTTTCCAAAAAATTTAACTTCTTTCCCTTCTATTTCGCAAATATGTAGGCCAATCGTGTTCGCTATATTTTTCCTGTAATCTGCACTTAAAACTGAAGATCCCTGCTGAATTTCAGCTCACCAGGTTCAGATTCGTAGAAGTTAAGGGGGGGGGGGGCAGGGTCATTTTTTGCAATTTTTTCCAAAAAATTTAACTTCTTTCCCTTCTATTTCGCAAATATGTAGGTCAATCGTGTTCGCTATATTTTTCCTGTAATCTGCACTTAAAACTGACGATCCCTGCTGAATTTCAGCTCACCAGGTTCAGATTCGTAGAAGTTAAGCGGGGGGGGACAGGGTCATTTTTTGCAATTTTTTAAAAAAAATTTAACTTCTTTCCCTTCTATTTCGCAAATATGTAGGTCAATCGTGTTCGCTATATTTTTCCTGTAATCTGCACTTAAAACTGAAGATCCCTGCAGAATTTCAGCTCGCCAGGTTCAGATTTGTAGAAGTTAAGGGGGGGGGGACAGGGTCATTTTTTGCAATTTTTTTGAAAAAATTTAATTTCTTTCCCTTCTATTTCGCAAATATGTTGGCCAATCGTGTTCGCTATATTTTTCCTGTAATCTGCATTAAAAACTGAAGATCCCTGCTGAATTTTAGCTCACCAGGTTCAGATTTGTAGAAGTTAAGAGGGGGGGCGGGGTCATTTTTTGCAATTTTTTCCAAAAAATTTAATTTCTTTCCCTTCTATTTCGCAATTATGTAGACCAATCGTGTTCGCTATATTTTTCCTGTAATCTGCACGTAAAACTGAAGATCCGTACAGAATTTCAGCTCACCAGGTTCAGATTTGTAGAAGTTAAGATGGGAGGACAGGGTCATTTTTTGCAATTTTTTCGAAAAAATTTAATTTCTTTCCCTTCTATTTCGCAAATATGTAGGCCAATCGTGTTCGCTATATTTTTCCTGTAATCTGCACTTAAAACTGAAGATCCCTGCTGAATTTCAGCTCACCAGGTTCAGATTTGTAGAAGTTAAGGAGGGGGACAGGGTCATTTTTTGCAATTTTTCCAAAAAAATTGAAATTCTTTCCCTTCTATTTCGCAAATATGTAGGCCAATCGTGTTCGCTATATTTTTCCTGTAATCTGCACCTAAAACCGAAGATCCCTACTGAATTTCAGCTCACCAGGTTCAGATTTGTAGAAGTTTAAGTGGGGGGAACAGGGTCATTTTTTGCAATTTTTTCGAAAAAATTTAACTTCTTTCCCTTCTATTTCGCAAATATGTAGGTCAATCGTGTTCGCTATATTTTTCCTCTAATCTGCACTTAAAACTGATGATCCCTGCTGAATTTCAGCTCACCAGGTTCAGATTCGTAGAAGTTAAGGGGGGGGGACAGGGTCATTTTTTGCAATTTTTTAAAAAAAATTTAACTTCTTTCCATTCTATTTCGCAAATATGTAGGTCAATCGTGTTCGCTATATTTTTCCTGTAATCTGCACTTAAAACTGAAGATCCCTGCTGAATTTCAGCTCACCAGGTTCAGATTTGTAGAAGTTAAGGGGGGAGGACAGGGTCATTTTTTGCAATTTTTTAAAAAAAATTTAACTTCTTTCCCTTCTATTTCGCAAATATGTAGGTCAATCGTGTTCGCTATATTTTTCCTGTAATCTGCACTTAAAACTGAAGATCCCTGCTGAATTTCAGCTCACCAGGTTCAGATTTGTAGAAGTTAAGGGGGGGACAGGGTCATTTTTTGCAATTTTTTCCAAAAAATTTAATTTCTTTCCCTTCTATTTCGCAAATATGTAGGCCAATCGTGTTCGCTATATTTTTCCTGTAATCTGCACGTAAAACTGAAGATCCGTACCGAATTTCAGCTCACCAGGTTCAGATTTGTAGAAGTTAAGGGGGGGGACAGGGTCATTTTTTGCAATTTTTTCCAAAAAATTTAACTTCTTTCCCTTCTATTTCGCAAATATGTAGGTCAATCGTGTTCGCTATATTTTTCCTGTAATCTGCACGTAAAACTGAAGATCCGTACCGAATTTCAGCTCACCAGGTTCAGATTTGTAGAAGTTAAGGGGGGGACAGGTTCATTTTTTGCAATTTTTTCCAAAAAATTTAATTTCTTTCCCTTCTATTTCGCAATTATGTAGACCAATCGTGTTCGCTATATTTTTCCTGTAATCTGCACTTAAAACTGAAAATCCCTGCAGAATTTCAGCTCGCCAGGTTCAGATTTGTAGAAGTTAAGGGGGGCAGGGTCATTTTTTGCAATTTTTTTCAAAAAAATTTAACTTCTTTCCCTTCTATTTCAAAAATATGTAGGTCAATCGTGTTCGCTATACTTTTTCCTGTAATCTGCACTTAAAACTGAAGATCCCTACCGAATTTCAGCATCCCCGATTCAGATTTGTAGAAGTTAAGGGTGGGGGGGAAAGGGTCATTTTTTGCAATTTTTTAAAAAAAATTTAACTTCTTTCCCTTCTATTTCGCAAATATGTAGGTCAATCGTGTTCGCTATATTTTTCCTGTAATCTGCACTTAAAACTGAAGATCCCTACCGAATTTCAGCTCACCAGGTTCAGATTTGTAGAAGTTAAGGGTGGGGGGGACAGGGTCATTTTTTGCAATTTTTTAAAAAAAATTTAATTTCTTTCCCTTCTATTTCGCAAAATATGTAGGTCAATCGTGTTCGCTATATTTTTCCTGTAATCTGCACTTAAAACTGTAGATCCGTCCCGAATTTCAGCTCACCAGGTTCAGATTTGTAGAAGTTAAGGGGGGGGACAGGGTCATTTTTTGCAATTTTTTCCAAAAAATTTAACTTCTTTCCCTTCTATTTCGCAAATATGTAGGTCAATCGTGTTCGCTATATTTTTCCTGTAATCTGCACTTAAAACTGAAGATCCGTACCGAATTTCAGCTCACCAGGTTCAGATTTGTAGAAGTTGAGGGGAGAGGACAGGGTCATTTTTTGCAATTTTTTCAAAAAAATTTAACTTCTTTCCCTTCTATTTCGCAAATATGTAGGTCAATCGTGTTCGCTATATTTTTCCTGTAATCTGCACTTAAAGCTGACGATCCGCTGGAATTTCAGCTCACCAGGTTCAGATTTGTAGAAGTTAAGGGGGGGGACAGGGTCATTTTTTTTGCATTTTTTTTTCCAAAAAATTTAACTTCTTTCCCTTCTATTTCGCAAATATGTAGGCCAATCGTGTTCGCTATATTTTTCCTGTAATCTGCACGTAAAACTGAAGATCTATACCGAATTTCAGCTTACCCGGTTCAGATTTGTAGAAGTTAAGGGGGGGGGGGCAGGGTCATTTTTTGCAATTTTTTCCAAAAAATTTAACTTCTTTCCCTTCTATTTCGCAAATATGTAGGTCAATCGTGTTCGCTATATTTTTCCTGTAATCTGCACTTAAAACTGAAGATCCCTGCTGAATTTCAGCTCACCAGGTTCAGATTCGTAGAAGTTAAGGGGGGGGGACAGGGTCATTTTTTGCAATTTTTTCAAAAAAATTTAATTTCTTTCCCTTCTATTTCGCAAATATGTAGGTCAATCGTGTTCGCTATATTTTTCCTGTAATCTGCACGTAAAACTGAAGATCCGTACCGAATTTCAGCTCACAAGGTTGAGATTTGTAGAAGTTAGGGGGGGGACATAGTCATTTTTTGCAATTTTTTCCAAAAAATTTAACTTCTTTCCCTTCTATTTCGCAAATATGTAGGTCAATCGTGTTCGCTATATTTTTCCTGTAATCTGCACTTAAAAACTGAAGATCCCTGCTGAATTTCAGCTCACCAGGTTCAGATTCGTAGAAGTTAAGGGGGGGGGTGGGACAGGGTCATTTTTTGCAATTTTTCCAAAAAATTTAATTTCTTTCCCTTCCTATTTCGCAAATATGTAGGTCAATCGTGTTCGCTATATTTTTCCTGTAATCTGCACTTAAAACTGAAGATCCTGCTGAATTTCAGCTCACCAGGTTCAGATTTGTAGAAGTTAAGGGGGGGGACAGGGTCATTTTTTGCAATTTTTTAAAAAAAATTTAACTTCTTTCCCTTCTATTTCGCAAATATGTAGGTCAATCGTGTTCGCTATATTTTTCCTGTAATCTGCACTTAAAACTGAAGATCCCTGCTGAATTTCAGCTCACCAGGTTCAGATTTGTAGAAGTTAAGGGGGGGGACAGGGTCATTTTTTGCAATTTTTTCAAAAAAATTTAACTTCTTTCCCTTCTATTTCGCAAATATGTAGGTCAATCGTGTTCGCTATATTTTTCCTGTAATCTGCACTTAAAACTGAAGATCCCTGCTGAATTTCAGCTCACCAGGTTCAGATTTGTAGAAGTTAAGGGGGGGGACAGGGTCATTTTTTGCAATTTTTTCCAAAAAATTTAACTTCTTTCCCTTCTATTTCGCAAATATGTAGGTCAATCGTGTTCGCTATATTTTTCCTGTAATCTGCACTTAAAACTGAAGATCCGTACCGAATTTCAGCTCACCAGGTTCAGATTTGTAGAAGTTAAGGGGGGGGGAAAGGGTCATTTTTTGCAATTTTTCCAAAAAAAATTTAACTTCTTTCCCTTCTATTTCGCAAATATGTAGGTCAATCGTGGTTCGCTATATTTTTCCTGTAATCTGCACTTAAAACTGAAGATCCCTTACTGAATTTCAGCTCACCAGGTTCAGATTTGTAGAAGTTAAGGGGTGGGGGGGACAGGGTCATTTTTTGCAATTTTTTTCGAAAAAAAAATTTAATTTCTTTCCCTTCTATTTCGCAAATATGTAGACCAATCGTGTTCGCTATATTTTTTCCTGTAATCTGCACGTAAAACTGAAGATCCGTACCGAATTTCAGCTCACCAGGTTCAGATTTGTAGAAGTTAAGGGGGGGGGGGGACATGGGTCATTTTTTGCAATTTTTTTCGAAAAAATTTATTTTCTTTCCCTTCTATTTCGCAAATATGTAGACCAATCGTGTTCGCTATATTTTTCCTGTAATCTGCACGTAAAACTGAAGATCCCTTTCGAATTTCAGCTCACCAGGTTCAGATTTGTAGAAGTTAAGGGGGGGCAGGGTCATTTTTTGCAATTTTTTAAAAAAAATTAAACTTCTTTCACTTCTATTTCGCAAATATGTAGGTCAATCGTGTTCGCTATATTTTTCCTGTAATCTGCACTTAAAACTGAAGATCCCTGCTGAATTTCAGCTCACCAGGTTCAGATTTGTAGAAGTTAAGGGGGGGGACAGGGTCATTTTTTGCAATTTTTTCGAAAAAATTTAACTTCTTTCCCTTCTATTTCGCAAATATGTAGGTCAATCGAGTTTGCTATATTTTTCCTGTAATCTGCACTTAAAACTGAAGATCCCTACCGAATTTCAGCTCACAAGATTCAGATTCGTAGAAGTTAAGGGGGGGGACAGGGTCATTTTTTGCAATTTTTTAAAAAAAATTTAACTTCTTTCCCTTCTATTTCGCAAATATGTAGACCAATCGTGTTCGCTATATTTTTCTGTAATCTGCACTTAAAAACTGAAGATCCTGCTGAATTTCAGCCTTCACCAGGTTCAAGATTTGTAGAAGATTAAGTGGGGGGAGGACAGGGTTCATTTTTTTGCTAATTTTTTCCAAAAAAATTTAACTTCTTTTCCCTTCTATTTCGCAAATATGTGAACCATGAGGATTCGCTATAA